>PVHX01008658.1:0-81805 GCA_004024805.1 Geosciurus inauris
TTAAGTTGTTCATGTAAAGTATTTTGGTCACAGAAGCACAAAGCTAAGACAATCATATAAGAACATGAAGTAAGCACATGTCAAAGATTGAATTCACTAATCAATGATGGAATCTGTAAGATGGTAAGGACAGTCCAAAGAGATTTGAAAAGAAAGAAGTATTTAGAGTAGCTAAAAGAATTAATACCTGAATAATGAAGGTTACCAGAACATGTCAACCCAAGATGGTTTTTTGGCACAGGAATTATTTTGAGCAAAAGGTAATTGGGGACCAGTAGATACAGGAAATGTTGTCCAGCAATCTAAAATGAGTACAAATTTCCCTGTTGTAAAAGAAATCTACTTTAATACAGGAAATTCTTTTTTCTTGATATGGATTTTCTACATTGCCCAGGCTGAGCTCAAACTTGCAACCTCCAGCCTCAGCCTACCAAGTATCTGGGATTATAGGTGTGCACCACCATTCCTAACAGAAATTCATAAAGTTAAATTTGTCTCGTAACAGTAATAGCTCTTATTAACTAAGAGACTCTTATCTGCATAAGAAGATAGCCTTTATTTACCATACATTTCCTCCATCATTACCTTCTTATACTTACTTCTCTTGTCCAAAATCCAAACCCTGTTTTCCATTGTTTGGCCTAAGGTAGTATATAAACCTCAATTACCTGCCTGTCTGCTCAAGTCTCATATTTTCAATGTATCAAATTAAAACGTTTTCCTTATATTAACCCATCTTTTAACAATTCAATTCTGTGAGCCAGCCCTAAGCACTGAACATAGGAAAGCAGAAGGAAACATATTTTCCTCCCTTATAGTAGGATTGCTAATTTAGATATAACCCCAGTTAATATCCTACAAAGCAACAAAATCAAATTTCTGTGAATGAAGAATCACTTGAATTAACTGGATTATGGCAATACTTATAGAATCATAAATTTTTAAAACTTTATTTATTCTAATTAGGTACACATGACAGCAGAATGCATTTTGATTCATTGTATACAAATTCAACACAATTTTTGTTTCTCTGGTTGTACACAATATAGAGTTACATCGTATGTGCACTCATACATGTACCTAGGGCATGGTTATCCATCTCATTCCACCATCTTTCCTGCCCCCATGTCCCATCCCCCTTTCCTTCCCCTTTGACTAAAATTTCTCCATTCTTCCCATGCCCCCTCCCCCATTATAGATCAGCATCCACTTATCAGAGAAACCATTCGGCTTTTGATTTTTGGAATTGGCTTACTTCCTTAGCACAATGTTCTCCAACTCCACCCATTTACCTGTAAATGCCATAATTTTATTCTCTTTTAATGATGAGTAATATTCCATTGTGTATATGTACCACAATTTATTTATCCATTCTTCTATTGAGGGGCACCTAGATTGCTTCCACAGTTTAGCTATTGTGAATTGAGCTGCTATAAACATTAAAATGGCTGTGTTACTGTAGTATGCTGTTTTTCATTCCTTTGGGTATAGACTGAGAAGTGGGATAGCTGGGTCAAATGGTCATTCTAAGTTTTCTAAGGAATCTCCATACTGCTTTCCAGAGTGGTTGCGCCAATTTGCAGTCCCACCAGCAATGTATGAGTGTGCCTTTTCCATCATATCCTTACCAACACTTGTTGATTACTGCCATTCTGACAGGCATGAGATGAAATCTTAGGGTAGTTTTGATTTGCATTTCTCTAATTGCTAGAGATGTTGGACAGTTTTTCATATATTTGTTGATTGATTATATATCTTCTTCTGAGAAGTTTCTGTTCAGTTCTTTAGCCCATTTATTGATTCAGGTTGTTTGGTTTTTTTGATGTTAAGTTTTTTGAGTTCTTTATATATCCTGGAGATTAGTGCTCTATCTGATGTATGTGGCAAAAATTTGCTCCCAGAATATAGGCTCTCTGTTCACTTCATTTATTGTTTCTTTTGCTGAAAAGAAGCTTTTTAGTTTGAACCCATCCCATTTATTGATTCTTGCTTTTATTTCTTGCGCTTTAGGAGTCTTGTTAAGGGAGTTGGGACTTAATCCGACATGATGAAGATTTGGCCTACTTTTTCCTGAATTAGGCCCAGGGTCAGGTCTCTGGTCTAATTCCTAGGTCCTTGATCCACTTTGAATTTAGTTTTGTGTATGGCAAGAGATAGGGGTTTAGTTTCATTTTGCTGCATATGGACTTCCAGTTTTCCCAGCATCATTTGTTGAAGAGGCTATCTTTTTGCCAATGTATGTTTTTGGTGTCTTTGTCTAGTATGAAATAACTGTATTTTTGTGAGTTTGTCTCTGTGTCTTCATTCTATTTTGGTGCCAATATCATGCTGTTTGTGTTACTATGTACTCTGTAGTATAATTTAAGGTCCGGTATTGTGATGCCTCCTGCTTCACTCTTCTTGCTAAGGATGGCTTTGACTATTTTGGGTCTCTTATTTTTCCAAATGAATTTCATAATTGCTTTTTCTATTTCTATGAGGAATGTTGTTGGGATTTTAATTGGAATTGCTGTACAGTGCTTTGGGTAGTATGGCCATTTTGACAATATTGATTCTGCCTATCCAAGAACATGGGAGATTTTTCCATCTTCTAAGGTCTTGTTCAATTTCCTTCTTTAGTGTCCTGTAGTTTTCATTGTAGAGGTCTTTCACCTCTTTTGTTAAATTGATTCCCAAGTATTTTTTTTTTTTAGGCTACTGTGAATGGGGTAGATTTCCTAATTTTTTTCCAGTGGATTCATCATTGATGTATAGATGTATTGATGTAAATGCTTTTGATTTATGGGTATTGATTTTATATCAGGCTACTTTCCTGAATTCATTTATTAATTCTAGAAGTTTTCTGGTGGGATTTTTTGGATCCCCTAAGTAAAGAATCATGTCATCAGCAAATAATGATAATTTAAGCTCTTCTTTTCCTATTCATATCCCTTTAATTTCTTTCATTTGTCTAATTGCTCTGGCTAGAGTTTCAAAGACTATGTTGAATGGAAGTGGTGAAAGAGGACATCCCTGTCTCATTCCCATTTTTAGAGGGAATGTTTCCAATTTTTCCCCATGTAGGATGATGTTGGCCTTTGGTTTTGCATAGATAGCTTTTACAATATTGAGATTTGTTCTTACTATCCCTAGTTTTACTAGTATTTTGGACATGAACAGGTACTGTATTTTGTCAAATGCTGTCTCAGTATCTATGGAGACATCATATGATTCTTGTCTTTAAATCTATTGAAGTGATGATTTATGTTTATGGATTTCTGTATGTTGAACCAACCTTGCATACCTGGGGTGAAACCCACTTGATTGTGGTGCACTATCTTTTAAATATGTTTTTGTATGTGATTTGCTAGGATTTTATTGAGAATTTTTGCATCAATGTTCATCAGAGATATTGGTCTGAAGTTTTCTTTCTTTGATGTGTCTTTGGTTTTGGAATCCAGGTGATACTAGGCTCATATAATGAGTTTGGAAGGGTTCTCTCCATTTTTTTTTCATGGAATAATTTCAGGAGTATTGGTATTAATTCTTCTTTGAAGGTCTTGTGGAACTTGGCTGAGAATTTGTCTGGTCCCAGGTTCTTCTTGTTTGATAAGCTTTGATGATGTCTTCTATTTCCTTGCTTGAAATTGATCTGTTTAAGTGTGTATGTCCTCATGATTTAGTTTGGGAAGATCATATGCCTCTAGAAATTTGTTGGTGTCTTTGTGATTTTCTGTTTTACTGGAGTATAGATTTTCAAAAGAGTTTCTAATTATCTTCTGTATTTCAATAGTGTCTGTCATGATATTTCTTTTTCCATTATGAATTTTAGTAATTTGAGTTTTCTTTCCTTCTTGTTAGGGTAGTTAAGGGCTTATCAATTTTATTTATTTTTTCAAAGAACCAACCTTTTGTTTTATCATTTTTTAAATTGTTTCTTTTGCTTCAATTTCATTGATTTCAGCCCTGATTTTAATTATTTCCTGTCTTCTACTTCTTTTGGTGTTTGTTTGTTCTTCTTTTTCTAAAGCTTTGAGATATAATGTCAGGTTGTTTATTTGTTGACTTTTTTCTTCTTTTAATGAAACAGCTCAATGCAATGAACTTTCCTCTTAACATAGCCATCACAGTGTCCCAGACATTTTGTTATGTTGTATCAGAGTTCTCATTTCCCTCTAAGAATATTTTTATGTCCTCTCTGTTGTCTTCTGATATCCATGTGTCTTTCAAAGCATATTATTTAGTCTCCAGGTATTGGAATAGCTTCTGTTTTTTATTTTATCATTGATTTCTAAATTTATTCCATTATGGTCTGATAGAATGCAGGGTAGTATGTCTACATTTTGTATTTGCTAAGAGTTGCTTTGTGGCATAAAATATGGTCTATTTTAGAGAAAGATATCTGTGCTGCTGAGAAAAAAGTGCATTCAGTTGTTGATGGATGAAATGGTCTATGTATGTCTTTTAATTCTAAATTATTAATTGTTTTATTGAGTTCTATGGTTTCTTTGTTTAGTTTTTCTTTGGAAGATCTGTCCAGTAGTGAGAGAGTTGTGTTAAAATCACTCATTATTATTGTGTTGTGGTCTATTTGATTCTCAAAATTGAGAAGGGTTTGTTTGATATATGTGGATGCTCCATTATTCAGGGCATAGATATTTATGATTGTTATATTTTGTTGACACATGGTTCCCTTCATCAGTATAAAATGACCTTCTTTATCCTTTCTGACTATCTTTGGTTTGAAGTCCACTTTATGTGATATGAGAATGGAAACCCCTGCTTATTTACACGATCCATTTGAATAGTGTGTTTTTTCCCATCCTTTCACCTTTAATCTGTGGATGTCTTTTTCTATGAGTTGGAATCTCTTGAAGGCAGCATATTATTGGGTCTCTTATAAAAATCCAATCTGCCAGTCTATGTCTTTTGATTGATGAGTTTAGGCCATTAACATTGAGGATCATTATTGAAATATGGTTTGTATTCCCATTCATTTTGGTTTGTTTTTGGTTTTTAATTTGACTTGGTTTCTCCTTTGATTGGCTTTTCTTTTAGTGTATTTCCTCCCTTTGCTGATTTTCATTGTTTTTCATTTACTCCTTATGAAATATTGTAAAATTTTAAGTCAATAGTAAAACAACAAGGTAACTGAAGCACGTAACCCTAGGAATTAGATAATCTCTAGCTGGGATTCTCAACATTGAACAATGAACCTAGAGAAATCACAGCAATCCCTTTTGCTTATTTGAAAGTACTCAAAATAAATCTGTATAGGACTTGGACCTGGAATTTTCCCTAAAGGTCCTTGTGTTGAAGGCTTGGTTTCCAAAGTAGCAATTGTCAGAGGTGGAGATTATGGGAATTGAATCAGATCATTAATGACCAGATCATTAATCCTGACTGATTAATAATTTGATAGCAATATAGGGAGGTTGTGGAAAAGGCAGGAGGTCCTTGTGTTGAAGGCTTGGTTTCCAAAGTAGCAATTGTCAGAGGTGGAGATTTTGGGAATTGAATCAGATCATTAATGATCAGATCATTAATCCTGACTGATTAATAATTTGATAGCAATATAGGGAGGTTGTGGAAAAGGCAGGAAATGGAGCCTTGTTAGAAGAAATAGGTCACTGAGGCTGTGCCCTAGAAGGGTATTTTTTTCTCCCTGGTCTCTTCTCTTTTTCCCATTTACCTCTGCTCTGCTTCTTAACTGCCATGAACTGAGAAGTTCCTGTATCACCCTCTTCCACCATGAAGCTCTGCCTCACCTCAGGCTCAAAGAAATGGAGATGGAATAAAACTATGAGCTAAAATAAACTTTTATTCCTTTAATTTGTTCATGCCAGGTATTTTGGTCATATTGATAAAAAAGCTGACTAACACACAGGGAGGGGTTCCTTGAAATTGTCCTTTGCTCCTCCTTGTTTTGACCTTTTGTCCATTTGTAATTTTGGGGATGAAGAGAAACCTCACCAGATGATTAACTGATAAATTTTTCTTCAGACTCATAGAACCGAGATGGCCTTGGTAACACCTTTCCTTAGTAACTAGCCACAGGAGGTTGGTGTCTATTGCAGTGTTCTAGAGAAAACCTGCTCTGGCTGATGGAGAGCCCATCCAGTCTGCAGTTTCACTGTACCTTCTTTCTCTGCCCATAAAACCTCTTTATCCCACTTATCCCCCAAGATGTAGCTTTGAGGAGCTAGTCCCTCTATCTTATTCAGCTCTGGCTTTGAATAAAACTCATTCCTTTTTACAAACTCTTGTCTCCTAAATTTTAGTCACCATGAGTGGTGGGCAGCCTGGACATTGATTCTGGTAACAAAATTACAAGAAATTCAAAGATATTAATTGACTTTATTCTGTGATCCTAGACTTGAGTACCACTTTATACCATAAAATAGAATAAGCATTCTTGATGGGCTGAGCAGAAGAGCTTGGCTTTATAGAGAAGGGCTGAAGAAGGCAGAAATGAAGAATGAAAATCAGATTGATAATTTCAATGTTACTTGCAAGGCATGGAAAGGGAGACAGAACTGTAGAAGAATAATTGGTATGAATGGGGATGTGGCTCAGTAGTAGAACACTTGCTTATTATGCACAAGGCATTGGGTTCAACTCCCAGTACTGAAGAAAGAAAGAGAGAGAGAGAGAAAGAGAGAGAGAGAGAGAGAGAGAGAGAGAGAGAGAGAGAGAGAGAGATAAAGAACAAAGGAAGGAAGGAAGAAAGGAAGGAAGGAAGGAAGGGAGGGAGGGAGGGAGGGAGGGAAGAGGGATCAGTCAGTCAATTGGTAAACATCATGATACGTTAGATTACTTCATGTGAGGATTATAGGATGTACAAATTAACACAGAAGGACTTCATTGTCATGCCTACTGTCCTCTTTTGGAAATTTTACTCTCTCTCATTTTCCTTATTTGGGTAAGGTCAGGTAATAACTTAGTTTCTATTTGGTGACATGGAACTTTAGCATGAATGATTCCACTTTGGTGTTTGCTCTGGTCTGTGTGGCACAATGCAGGAGCTTAATCCAAAACAATGGCCTCCTATAATTTTAATTTAATGCAAGTTTTGGGTGCTTTTCTTAGCAGAGGAAAAGAGAGTTGTTCAATGATTAAAATATGACAAGTGCTTTGATGCAGGCAGGAGCTAGGTACTAAAAAATTACAGCAAAACAGTACTTATTGAGTATTATGAATAAGAGCAGGATGTTTTCAAGGAAAATGCTGAAAAACTAAGTACATTTCTCCTGAGACCTGAAGAACAGGTAATCAGGCATTAAAGAAAGAATACAGAATATAAAGGGTAAAACGCCTGTGACTCTTCAGTGGGCTATTATGTGAATCACATGAGACAAAAAACAGAAATGGAAATAATATGACTAATGTGTAAATGAGAAGGTGGGAAGTAAAGACTTTTTAGAAGAATTAATCTCACTTGAAAATCTGAAGCAAATGAAATTTCCTCCGCTATCAGTATGAATCTTTCAAACACCCTCTGACACATGACCACCCAGGGAACAATTCTCTTTTTCACCATAGATTACCTCTCTTACTGACTATGGATTACTTACCATTTTCATGAGGCAGTTCTGTTGATGCTATTTATTCATTCAGTTGTCAAGGTTTCCTCATGGGAGTAGGGTTTACTGTTTAAGGGCATCCTCATAGGTTACACAGGGGTTCTTTTTCACCTGTATAAAGTATGTTCAGTCACAAACCAACAAAATTTCATCATCTACTCTTCCATTCATTAGAAAGATTAAATGGCCTCACCTTGGCATCACCATGAGCATAATTAAATGTGGCAGTCTTGACCCAGAGAAATGGTAAGTTAAATGCGTGTTGTTTTAAGCTGCTAAATTTGTGGGTGTTTGTTATGCAATAATAGGTAGCTAATAAAATAGCTGTAGAACTGCCTCCAATCTTGTACAATGATCATTCTATAGCAAAACTCTACTTTCTTTAAGCCAACCCCAATTTCTTTACCTTCTTATTGAGATGCACCTCTGATTCCCCATGATATGTATTTATTCCTTATTGCAATGAAAAAATCCCTTCAAATATTTTCAACAACAGCTGTTATTTGTGGTGGTTTTAGGCAGTTCAGCATTGACCTTTGTTCTTCATCGTTAAACACTGAGCTATTTATTACCTGTTAACCATTGACCTTCCAAAAAGCCAACAGAAACACCTATTGATCAAACAAAACTAAATTTATTAGACCTACTGCAGAACTTCAGATTAACAATACTTTCTTAAAATACAGAATTAAGGAAATGATATTTATGAGGCTGTAACACGTTGGCTAAAGGTTTTTAAAGTGGATCTTGTGAAGGGGGTGGGGACTGGTTGTAACTAGATCAAGTGAAAGTCAAAATAAATTTGGATGGAAGAATAAAACTAGAGAAGAATGTTGAAATGGGCTTTGGTGAGCAAAACTGTCTTGATAATTGAGATGATTTAATTTATTCAGTGTTATTTTTTGAAGCAGATATTTTCTGGGTCAAGCTCTAAGTTATTTTTGCTTGCCTTTAGTATTATTTAACACATAGCATAAAAGGAAGTTTTCACTCAGAATTATTGCACAGGGTGGGGATTGTTTTATCATCACCCTTATTGCTGTTTGTAGGTAATAATTTGCTTAATGGCATAGTTCAAATTTCTCTTTAAATTCATATTCTATTTGTTCTTCTGTTATCCCATACTTAATTTAATTCCAAGTTATCCCATATTTAAATTGCTACTTGTATCTCCATTTTCCCTTATTCTCTGTTTTCAACATGGGGTCCTACAAAAACACACCAAGTTAAACACCAAGAAGATCTTAACTTATGTGTTAGTCAGCTTTGCTTCACTGTGACCAATAGAGAAGGAAAAGTTGGTTTGGGCTTATGAGTTCAGAGGTTTACTCAATGTTCAGCCCGCTTTATAGCCCTGGGCCCCATTATGGCAGATGGGCAAAACATCATGGTTGAAAGGCATGGGGGAAGAAAACTGCTCAGTTCATGACAACCAGGAAGGAGAGAGATCTTGAGTGCAAGGATCCAGTGACCTACTTCCTCCAGTAATGCCCTATCAATCTAGAGTTATCACCCATTAATATATTCAAATTACTAGTCCATCAAATTAATCTACTGATTATGCTACCACTGTCATAATCCAATCATTTCACCTCTGAACATTCCTGCATTGTCTCACATATGAGATTTTGGGTGACACATTTCCAAACCATAACAGTATTTTGGACATGATTTCAGTCTCAGGCCTGAATTATGAATATACTCTTCCCTCGTCTTGGCATGCGTATCTTGGCTTTTCGGAGTAATACTATTAAAAATCTTTATTGGATGTAGAATCTCAGAATGTTAGTATTTAACACCCTCACACTCTGTTTTAGTTATTTTTTGCATTTCTGTGACTAAAATACCCAAAGAGAATAAGGCAGAGGAGGAAATATTCACATGGGGCTCATGATTTCAGAGGTCTTGGTCCATAAATGGCTGACTCCATTGCTCTGAGCCCAGGTTAGGTCTTGCGGGAAGGGCCCAACTGCATAAGCTGTCAGCTCATGGTGGGGTCAGAAATTAGAGAGGGTAAGGAGAGGCTGGAGGGAAGACACACCCTTCCAGGGCTTGCCCCAGTGGCCCACCTTCCTCCAGTCCTACCCCACCTGCCTACAGTAACCATCCAGTGAGCCCATTTATACTAGGATGGACTGATTATGTTTCAGCTTTTGTAATTCAATCATTTAACCTCTGAATATTCCTTCATTAACAGGAACTTTTGGAGGACACCTTACATATAAATCTTAACACTATCCTACACCTAAATTTTTCAGTATTGAAATAACAGCCTATTTAATAAAGTGGTAACTTTTCTACCAATCAAAATACCCTTTTCTACATCTTAGACAAGAAGAAAACTCTTTTAAAATTCACTGCCTTTTGTTAATGTATCAAAATTATGTCTTCTTCATGGTAAGGCTGTGTGGCCTTAACTCAAGGCAGGGACTTATGTTTTTGTTTTTGCAACTTTCAATTTTAACCATATCCTGAGCAGCATCTCCTTTGGAAATTTTCTTTTGACATTTGATGACCAAATATGGAAAGGCAGTTTCTTTCTTCACTAATCTTATCCGGAAAATAAGGGCAAGTATAATAAGTATGAATTACACATATGTGTCATGGTAATGATGCCAGTACAAGCTATCATAGTAATTGGAAATTTATATTGACCAAAAACTTGAGGCATGTCAAATGCCAAGAACAGATATAAGCAATTAACTCTTTTAATTCACCGAGAGAAAATAAAGTAGCCCCCAACACCCAACTGAGGTTTTCACTTTTTGTAGTTTATTACCCAAGGTCAACCACAGTCTGAAAATATTAAATGGATAATCCTAGGAACAAACAATTTATAACTTCCATTGAGCAGTGTTCTGAAGAGCATGATGAAGTTTCACACTGTGCTGTGTTGTCTATCCCTCCTGGGATATGAAGCCTCCCTTTGTCAGGGTATGTCATGGCACTGCAGTGTTGGTGCTCATGTAACCCATTCTTTACTTAATTACACCCCAAAGCACAAGATAGTAATTCTGCCAATTTCATTATGGTATATTAGTACAGCTATTCTATTTTATTATTGTCATTAATCTATTGTGCCTAATTTATAAATTAAACTTTATCATAGGTATGTATTAATGGGGAAAACCACAGTATATGTACAGTTCACTACTATTCTATGTTTGAGGTACCCAGTGGGGGCCTTGGAACATATGCTCTGTGAATAAGGGGGGACCACTGTACCCTTCTGTTCCCCAGCCTGTGCCAGAGGTAGACCCATCATAGTAAGTGCACAATATGTAGATGTCGATGGATTTCAAGTCAAGTAAACCGAGTGGACAGGTAAGTGCCCATCTTTCACCACCCCTTTTCCAGGTGCTTGTAGTCTGTCAGTAAGTAAAACAATGATCCCTGTCTTGAGAAGCTTATGTGCAGACAATTAATAATAAGCTGAATAAGTGACTAATCTAAGCAATGGTATGGCATAACAAATGCATGTAAGAAAGACAAGGTGGAGCAATGTGGTGGGATGAGGAGATTTGGAAAGGCCTGGAGGGAGATGTTGCTGGGTTAGACTAGTCCAGGTCAACAAGAAGGTGCTATTTGCCAAAACATCATGAAAGAGATTCTTAGTAAGAAGCAACAGCCATTAAAAAAAAATCTTAAAAATAATGTCCTCAGCAAGGTAAAAAACGTTTGAGCAAGTCAGTTTGACCAGGGCACAGCAAGCAAGGGAGAGAAATGCAGGGTAGCAGGTGAAGTCAGAAAAGTCATTTTTTTCACTTCTTTCATTCCAGCACTCATGATGACTTTGATCAATTTTCTCTTTTCAAGAATCACTTCCATGAATAGAAACAGCCAAAGGACTATTTTGATTTTTTTGGTATACTCCATAATATTTTGATGGTAATCGGCATATATATTATCAAATGTATTATTCAGTGATAATAATAATACATTTGAAGTTGTAAGATAAATGGAAAAATTAAATTAAAAAAATGGGAGTAAACTTCCCATACATAGACTCCCAAGTTCTAAAAATAAAATTCAAGGCAATTTAAACACACATTGGATCAGTTCTCAATCTTGCTGTAGTATTTCTTACATTATAAAATTTCTGCTACTGTTGGAAACTCGATTTAGTCAAGTTCTTCTAGTGACTCAGAAGTTCGGTCACTTGGTGTCACCTAGCGGCCCTTTTTGGTATAACAAACAATAATTTCAAAATGAAATGATTTTCTTAGATAGCAAATATCATTTGTCAAATTGATATGGAAAGAGTAGAAAAGATAGGGGCCATTGGAAATACTGTGATATTAACCAAATAAAAAATTTAAAGATTGTTAAACCAGTAACATAGGAAACAACTGATCTTAACCAATAAGGAATTTAAAGTGTCCACAGTAATAATAGCCCAACTGGCACAGACTCAACAGTGCAAAGCAGATTTTAAGAATTAGACCTTTGTCTCTTTAGGTTTTTTCAAAGCTAAGGAATTTAGAAAACTTATCAAACTTCATCAAAACTACAAACAACAATCATTTCAATGTGTGAAAGTATGTCACCACTCACTACAGTATAGCAATGAGAATTCCTCAAAATATCTAGTCCAATCACATTTAAAAACTAAATCAATTCATACCATAGTCTTGTTTAAACCTTCTTCTCTTTGAATCTTGGTTGATCCCTTCACTAGCCCCTCAATTTTTGCCAACACAACTTTATTGTCATCTTTCTATTGGAATATCACATTGTAAATAAGTTTTCTCAATCAAGTCTGGATATATTTCCAAATATATTTGCTTGTTCATTTATTTTATCATTCTTTTTATTCATTTATTTTGTGGTGCCAGGGATAGAATTCAGGGCCTCACACTTGGCATGCTAGGCATGCCTCCCAAATCATTCATTTGTTTGGGTGGGATAAGGGTTTTTTGTTTGTTTTTCAATTCTGGAGATTGAACCTAGTGCCTTGTGCATGCTAGTAGGTATGTGCTCTACCAGTGAGTTAAATCCCCAGCCCACTTTAAATTCTTTTTGTGTGTGTGACAGGATCTCACTAGATTTTCCAGGCCAGCCTTGAACTTGTGTTCCTCCTGCCTAGCCCCCCAAGCAGCTGGGATTACAGGCATGCACCACTGCACCCACGAAAAGGTATTTCTGAGGGAGCACTACACTGGTAGACATGAGCCCTGGGTTCTGATCCAGCTCCATCACTATGTGGACTTAGATATGCATGATAAATGCAGAGGAAAGCTCTCACCTTAGAAAGAAGGTAAGAATCATTATAATGCTATATTATAAATATTATTTCTTCTCTATCATGTTCTTAAATCTTGGAAGTTACAGAGATAATGAAATATCTTGGAAAATTATCATCCTGTTAGAAGTTTTTGAGATGATGATGGAGGCAGAAATCTAAGACAAAAGGGAATTTTTATTCTGAAAAATGAACAAAACCAAAAGTACTGACATATATTATACAAGAGGAGGGAGCTCTAAATACACAACACTAAAAGTATTTTACACCTAGAAGAAAATGTTCTATAAGCTGCTGTTACTTGATTTTGATACATTATAGTTCATTCATCTTTTACTTTGGGGTTGCAAAGTCAGTGAGACAAATTATTTCAGTGATTTTATAAGGGATTTTACTAAATCACTATTGCCATATTACAATTCAATTGTTAATGGTTTATATACACTGTTAAAATACCCATTAGAAATGTAAACACTTTTATCTTGAGAAAACTTTTTGTATCTGATTTTATATATTCTGCAGTATGAATTTCACTGGGTTATCTTTATAATAGAACAAAACACACCTGAAGGTTACCTTTTCTACAATATGTTACTCACCTGAATCCTTACTATTTGTTGTGTCTTATAGTATTTAAAGCCAGAACTCATAGATTTTGATTTTGTGATCTTGACTTTTAAATCTTGAGTTAAGAGATACATTTCTAGAAACAAGGAATTTTAAAAAACAGTGATAAGTATATCAGTTAGGACTAAAGGCATCAATAAATCTATAGTTTAAGTTTGTTAATAAGAAACACATTTGTTCAAAATAAATTTACTAGGACATTGTCCCAAACTTGCTAAATCAGAATCTTCAGGGAAGAAGTCTGAAAATTTTGTTTTTGTAAAACGTACCATCTTTGAGATTATTGATGCTGCTTCATAAATCACAGTTCTAGTTTAGATATAAAACCTAGTACAGGACACAATCCTGAAAGACGAGATGACTATGAATCCCTGATCTGACGCTTTTAACCTTAAATATGTTCCTTAGCTAAACTGAACCTTGGATTTTTTTCACCAAAGGAAAAGGTAACAATGATTACACCTGAGAAACAATAGAGCGGTGGGCATTGAGTCATTGTATGTAAAGAATCTGGCATGGCATCTGGCACAATATCAAGTCTTAATCTTAACTGTGATTATTGCTATGTCAACATCATCATTCTTCATTGATTTCACTTTTTTTGATTTATGGTTGCTTAAGAAAATTGAACTAACAACAGAACATTTCTATAGTTATTAAAACTATAGAGAAGTTAAATTGTGAAACAAAAATATACTGTACTCATGCTTTGTGTTTGTTTTATAAACCTTGGAATAAATGATACAAGTTGTGGAACTTTTTAACTTTTGAAGAGTTGTACCGCCATCTTGTGGTAAAATCACTGTAGAACAAAGAACAATTTACCAGATTTTTCCTCAGGTATGATATAATAAAAATTATTTATGTAAGTAAGGAAATGAATTCAACTTTACAAATATTGGCCAATAATTGTAAATGAATGAATAAACAAATTTATGAACACAGAAGTAAAGTTTAGGGATAAAATTTTAAGTTGCAAATTTCAAATCTTCCAAAGGAAGGAAGCTGCCAATTTTAGGACGTGCTAGGTGCACAAGTTGCTCCTGGGCTGCAGAGAGCCACATGATTAGTCAAAATTTGAGCTTTGAAAAGATGAATATTAGAGTGTTGTTTGGGTTAACAGCAGCCCAACTGCTTCTAATGGAATCCTGTCTTACTACCTCCCTTTCTAGCCTGAGAATTTTCAAAATGATTGTATAAATGCGTATAATGCCAGTACAAACTTTCATGAAAATTTTACAGTATTTCAATTTCATTGTTCAAAATGAATATTAAGAAATCAAGCATTTATCCTGTCATTAATGTGAAGCACATTGATATGAACTGCCACTAGTGCACTGAATTATTTCTCTCCTGTTAAATTTCATCAGTTTAAATGTAAATTTCACTACTTACTGACTTATTTTCTGACAAGTTAACAGCATTGGCCAGCTGAGATTAATTTTAAAAAGCCATTTGGTATAAAATAACTATTGCTAGCAAGATCCTCAGCATTATCCTGTTTTGGATTTAATGAAACTTCTTTGAACACAATTTGACATTCCTAATTGAATTCTTACTCACAGGTATTCAATTATCACTCTATGAACATATACACCAATGATGCCTTCCTTAACCTACTTCACCATGATAGCAATTAGAAGATCATACTTGAATATGGGGTAAGACAGGCATTTCCTAATAGGTAATTTTTTGAATCTAGTGAACTATGATTGTCCTTAGAATTATTCAACCATTTTCTTATTTTTTAAAAAAATACATATTTGAAAAATAGAAAATCTAAAGGTTAAACATAACATGAACACTAACAATCCTTGGATGTTGTGTTTCTTAATGTTATGATACAAGGCTCCAATCAATAATTTAAAATTTTTTGAAGTGATGCACCAGGGCGTCCATACATACTATTCAAATTGTACATTGGAAATATGGTCCTCAATGAGTTTATAGCATAAAGGGGCAATAAAATGAAACAAGTATAGAAACCATTAGTAACTGCTATGAGATTTCAGAGACAGGAGAGGTTACGTATGAGAGTGGTATCAAACGTTGGGCGATTAGAACTGTTCTCTCATTAGTATTCTTAGGTCCTTCATTCCTTTATCCTTCTGTGTAACCAAACTGTCGACCAAGTACCAACCACAACTTATTCCCCAAATCTATTTTCTCAGCATGCACAGCTAATCGAGGAACAGAACACTAAGGGAGAAAACCAGAAAAACAAACATGACATGATGCCACCAAAATTTCATAGTTTTTATTCATATTCAGGAAACAGAATCACTAATTAACCTTTATTTGGCTTGCTCAAATATTTCCTCCATAATGTGGGACAATTATTTTAAAAAACTGCCACTCTGTTCCTGTCCTCTATAGAGATCTCCACTACTCTGTCTCCATTCAGTCTTCTAGTTCCCTGAGAAATTTGAAGTTACCAAACATATTTTTGTTGTTGTTGTTGTTATTGTTTCTGTACCCAGGGATTGAATTCAGGTGTCCTTAACCACTGGGCCACGTCCCCATCCTGTTTTATTTATTTATTTGTTTGTTTGTTTGTTTTTTGGTGCCAGAGATTGAACTCAGGGGCACTCTAACACTGAGCCACATCTTCAGCCCTATTTTGTATTTTATTAGAGACAGGGTCTCACTGAGTTGCTTAGTGCCTTGCCATTGCTGAGGCTGGCTTTGAACTTGCGATCCTCTTATCTCAGCCTCCCAAGCCACTGGGATTACAGGTATATGCCACCACGTCTGGTGAGAGCTCAGTTTTAAGGATCAACAGAGTAGTCCTTGCCCTGGAAGTAGGTAGTGTGACATTCTATTCCTCTATCCTCAGTGGCTCTGAGGTGCATAAATAACAGCAAAGTATGTTAAAGAAAGATTACCGTCTTCACAGATACATTGTACAAATTTAGAAATGAAACAACCCAATGATTTTGAAGTTTTCTTTTATGATCTCTGCATTATAAAATTCATATGTATAACAAAAAGTATTTTCATATACTCAGAAATATATGCTATGTTGCCTGATTTCTTGAAATCAGTAGTGTGGAAAATGCATTCATAGATTAGGGTTTTTTTTCACTCAAAATTGACCAGAATGTTCTGAGGTTTGTACAAGAAACAGGGCCAATGGCATAGACCTTTTGATATTTTTTTAAATAAGGGGCATAGACTTTGGCTTCACAGAGAACAGCAAAGAGAAAGGATAGCCAGACTTAGGAAAGCCCATATTAAGCCTAAATTGTTTTTTTTAAATAAATTTTAAATTTTTAAAATTTGATCTAATTAGTTATACATGATAGCAGAATGCATTTCAATTCATTGTACACAAATGAAGCACTACTTCTCACTTCTCTGGTTTGCATGATGCAGAGTTGTACCACATGTGCAGTCATACATGTACCTAGGGTAATGAATAAATTGCTTTTAATAAAACCTAGAGAGATGTGATATTACTGATTTAAAAAAACTTATAAAAGAATGGATGAGTGCTTTGATGCCCTCACATATCCAAAGCAGTCAATTAAATTAATTATTCAACAAAGAGCCACATTTATAAACTATAGTAAAAGTTTATAAAATTCAACTGTGGTCAATCTTCTTATGCATCCATACGTTCATAACTATTAATATAAAAAATGTTTAGGATCTACTTTCTTGTGTCTTTGGGGTTGACAAAAAAAGGTAGAGAGAATGAAATGAGACATTTCCAAAATATTGTTGTACTTATCATTTCTATGGTAATTCATAATGGATGGCCTGTTTCTAGTGCTATTTCTAAAATTAAATATTTTAGAAATATTTGATATTTGATTAGAGTAGGAGACCATGGAAACATCGTATTTTTGCTATCATCCTGAAAGATGATGTTTTTATGAGAACACTGAATTTTACCTATGTCACATTTTCTCTCCAAGCCCTTGATTTCAAGTTTGGATTCATGAAATGGTATTTGGAAGCCATGATCCCTAAAATGCTTTAGGGCCTTCCCTTACTATGGACGGGGGTAGGAACAATATGCTCAGAATTTATAAATTTCCCCATTTTGAGGAGAGAGAAAGAAAACCACGTTATAGAATTACACTTGTCTGGTCTGTGCTTTCTATGCTATCTAGTGAGTTTATATATAAGAATCCCAAGGGATAAGCCCATGAAAAGACAGCAAGTTTAGGGGTACATTGCAACATAGACATGGTTTTCATGTTGTTACTTCATCATGCCTTCCAACTGAGATTTAGCTGCAAGACTTCAAGTTAACATGGAGGATTAGCCTGGGCATAATGGAATGTGCCTGAAATCCCAGATAGTTGGGTAGTTTAGATACAAGTATCCCAAGGTTGAAGCAAGCCTGGGCAACTTCATAAAGTTCTGTCTCAAAATAAGAGAAAAAAAAAAAAAAAGGGTATGGGGGAACTGGTAATGTAGCTCAGTGGTGTACTTGGTTAGTATTCAATTCTAGCACCACAAAGCAGTTCTCAAAGCAAGAAGTATTTCCTCTAAGTCTTCCCTGGGAAATTTAAGCATCTAGAAAAAAAAAAAAAAAGCTAATGATGTCACTTTAGGACTTTAACAAGGGAATGTCCCAGTCAGATCCTACAATGAATACCACAGTTGAAGAGCTTCATCTAAATTCACATTCCATTTGAATTTCTGATGTGCCACTCAAATGTGAGCATAAGTATACACACAGGCAGCAAAATAAGAGAAAATAAAAGGAGAGGGAGAAAGAGGAGGATGAGGAGGAATAAGAAGAAGACATAGAAAAAGAAAACACAAATCATACAGAGAAAAGAGAAACCACATTAACGTAAGTGTACAAAAATATCATAGTATTAATATCATAGTCACATAAAAAGATATTAAATTCATAAACATTTCAATACTCTGAAAAAGTGACAAAGAAACAATAGAGGTGCTTTTGAAGATTAAAAATATAGCAGACATAAAAAGTTCAAAACAAGATTTGGAATATGAAGTTAGTAATTCTCCCATAAAGTAAAGAAAAAAGCAAATAAATGAAATATTTAGGAATCAATCTAACAAAATACGTGAAAGACCTATACAATGAAAACTACAGAACACTAAAGAAAGAAATTGAAGAAGACTTTAGAAGATGGAAAATTCTCCCATGTTCTTGGACAGGCAGAATTAATATTGTCAAAAAGGTTATACTACCAAATGCACTATACAGATTTAATGCAGTTCCTATTAAAATTCCAATGATTTTCCTCATAGAAATAGGAAAAGCCTTCATGAAATCCATTTGGAAAAATAAGAGGCCCAAATAGCCAAAGCAATCCTCAGCAAGAAACATGAAGCAGGAGGCGTCACAATATCAGACCTTACGTTATACTACAGACCTATAGTAACAAAAATCGTATGGTATTGGCACCAAAATAAACCTGAAGACCAATAGGATAGAACAGAGGACACAGAGACAAACCTACATAAATAGTTATCTCATAATAGATAAAACTGTCGTATACATACATTGGAGAAAAGATAGCTTCTTCCACAAATGGTGCTGGGAAAATTAGAAAGCCATATGTAGCAAAATGAAATTAAACCCCTATCTCTCACCCTGTACAAAAGTCAAACTGGATCAAGGACCTAGGCATTTAGACCAGAGACCCTGCACCCAATAGAAGAAAAAGTAGGCCCAAATCTTCATAATGTCAGCTTACAAACTGAATTCCTCAACAAGATTTTTAAAGCACAAGAAGTAAAATCAAGAATCAATAAGTAAGATGATATCAAACTAAAAAGCTTCTTCACAGCAAAGGAAGCAATCAAGAACATAAAGAGAGCCTACAGAATGGGAGACCACTGAAGGCAAGATTGGATGGGCAAAATGTACAGTCCAATTAAAATAGTCTTAAAGGATCCCTCTGTCTTTCTGCATTAGAGACAATGCCCCCTTATGTTCAGAGACAAAAAGAAAAAAGAAAAAAAAAAAAGATTTATTAAAGCTCATTCAGAACTCAAACAGCATGAACTTCTGGTACCCTGCAATAGCCTATGCACCTTAGGAGTTCAGAAGCCAAACAAGGAATGGCATTTAGTCCAGGACCTTAGGATAATTAATTATTAAAGCAGTCATTCCTCTCCGCCCCATAGTTCCTAATCCAGGTACTCTGTTACCTGAGATCCCAACTGCAGCCCCTTGGTTTACTGCGCCAGCTCCAATGCCAGTAGCATATCTTAATAAGGAGCTTGACATAGTAACTTTGTCCTCAAAAGTAATAGAAAATAATGCTTTATAATTTTCTGCATCCAAACCTGGCTTACCAACAGGGGAAATAAATTAAAAAAAAAAATTAAAAATGCCCTCAAAACAGTAGCATAGAAATTTCCTTTTCTTAGTTTCTGCCAGAACTCTGTCTCACCAAAGCTTGCATTGAAATGTAAATGACAGAAGTCTGCAGACTCAGCAGGGGATCAGTCTAGGACCAAAGGGAAAAAAGTGTCTTTTTAATCCCAGAGGTTTGCAAGCTCTAAAGGCTGGCTGCAGCACGGGGAGGGAAAATTAAATGGTCAAGTCCTCTTTATCTTGCAATCTTTTACCCAAGGATTTCAGGGGGTGCGCTCACTTTCTCCCTCCCCCCTCATTCTTTCAATATCTGAACTCACTCTAGTCCAAGCCAAAAGCAAACTCTGATTTGATAAACATGTTCTGCATGCTCGTTTACTAATTACAGCCATGTTATTTTTTTTCTAGGACTTCCAGTTTTGTTTTCTCTCTTTTTGAACTCAGGGTTTTATGGTGAATTCACACTTTGTTTCTTCATGCCAAAATTAATATATTTTTCTTATCAGCCTTATTTTATCCAACTATAGCAGTTTGTTACACACTATTTTGTTTAGAGGCCAATTTAAAAAAGGTTAGCTCTCAATCTAATAAATTTTAATAAACATCTGTAGCATTGCAGTGGAAATCTACTTGTAAACAGCTACAAGGTCTTTGTTTCTTGTTTGTTTTTTGTATACATTTATGTATTGTGTTGTTATGCCTCCATATGTGCTTGTGTATCATGTACATGGTATCAAAATTGGCATATAGATAAATGAGCACTCATAAATGAAAGTATAAATGAAAAATGGATCCAAATACCTGTAGTACACATGCGTTAAAAAGTTCAATTTAAATTATGTAAACAAATGAGAGTAAAGATGTCTTTAAAATCACTAAACACAAGCTTTTCTAGGTGGTCAAACAACAAAATGTTGATGTCTATAAAATGTCTAAAATGTAATATCTATTGTTTCTAGGATTTTTCTTCAACAAAGAAGAAATGGCTAATGCTGTTTACTACGTTTGTCTGATATCTTGACTTTTACAGTTAAAAATAAGTAAATTAGATTTGACATATATGGAATAATCATAAATGTATTTGTTAAAGAGACATCTGATTAATATACAAAGCTAAAATGCTAAATGCTAAAATTCTTAAATTCCATAAGGTAGTATACTTAAACATTATGTATGTTTTCATAAATTGATTTCTTTGTATCTTCACTAAAAATAAGGTTACTAAAAGTTGAAGTTCTAAAACGTATAATTCTATATACAAAGGGTCTATTAGTTTTAGGTGTGTTTCCATTAGAGTACTGTAAATAAAATATTTCATTTTATTAAAATGAAGTAATTTGTCTAAATTCAGAAATTTATAAGGGTTGTTTCAGAATGTGAATTTAACAACAGCTGGTCAACAGCTAGGGAAGAGAATAAGAAGGTTCTGGGTATGGAAATATATTCAGTAGAAGGAAAAAGGGAAAGTCCCTTGGTAAGAAAGTCTGTATGTGGTAAAGTTGTAATGTGTCTAACTAAGCAATAGAGGATCTAAGTAAGTGATAAGAAGGCTTGTGCAAATGAAGTGTAAATTTCAAAAAGTTTGTGTGTAACTAAATTGGTTGTATACAAGTAGCACAATCAGTTAAAGTTATTCAAGTTTTTCTCCTAAGGTCAATATTAATGTATTGATATAAACCAAAGTTTAATCTATATGTTGAAATGTTTCTTAAAACATTAATTTACTCTTAACAACAACTGTTATTTTAGAACATTATACTATGTTGTGGAGTCTAAGTTTTTTCTTGAAAGCTAAACTTGGTTAATATAAAAACATCAATGTAATTATAGTGCTATTACTCTTTTTTGTATACTAAATGTGTTCATATCTTTCAGGTACACAAGTCTTTAAAATTGGAGGTTTAAAAGAGCATTTTATCAAGATGGTGTTCTTCAAATTAAAGTTGTCTTTCATGATAATTCTAGACTTCTAAAAATAGCTAATTTAATTGGGGATTTATTTACTTACATCATTTAATGTTCTGTAATTGAAACTTTTTTCACTGGGGTGAAAATTTAAATGTATTTTTAAAAGACAATGAGAGCCTGGTCTGTTTAAATATTAGTATTGTAAAACATGAAAGCATTTTTTTTTTGCCACTTTTTCCACAAAGAGAAAGTTAAAAGCTTTCTTAGCTTTTGTTTGATTCAAATTTTAGATGTAATGTTGTATTGTGTTTTTTATGAAGAGCCTTGCCTTACCTGAGATAAGATTCTGCCTCCCACCTTACTCCATGTTGAAATGGCTCCAAAAAGGCCAGATATGAGCTCATTTAGAATTGTATTCAAAAGATAAAATTCATGTTGTAAGAATTACTGTGTCTCAAAGTAAACAGGAGAGATATAACTGAGTAAGGTTTTAAATTATAAAAATTATGTTTCTTGGTTCATAACTATTATACAAACTCAATATGTTTTCACTCTGGTTAATTTCATTTTGTGTTTCATTGTCAACTTTAAATTTTGTCTGTTAGTGTCTTACAGTAGTATAATTTTCAATATACCAAGATAAGTTAATTTGAGATAATAGGCCATAATCTATATACAGTCAGAAAGGATGTAAGGTTACCTTCCAGTCCTAATACAGATCCCAATTAAATAGAAGGGGTAAAATGACTATAACATTATAGACATTAAAGTTAAAGCTCAGTACTCTTAATTTAGGACTGGTGAGATGGGCTTGCTGGATGTTTAAGACCAAGGATTAAAGATTAAGGTTAAAAATAAAAGGGCCAAGAAAAAAATAGCCAATATTTGGCTTTTGCCCTCTGAGTCAGCTTGAATCCTGTGAATAAGAGGACTTGGGGTGGGGTGGTGGGGATGAGAAGGACAATAGAATGAGACAGACATTATTACCATATATACATGTATGATTACACTACTGGTGTGACTCAGCACCATGTACAGCCAAAGGAATGAAAAGTTATGCTTCATTTGTGTACAATGTATCCAAATGCATTCTACTATCATGTACAACTAATTAGAACAAATTTGAAAAAAGAGGACTTCTCTAAGAGCTTTGCAACTCTGGGCCACATGACCTCCTGATTAGGGGGATCACTGAGATCCTGAAGAAAAAAGCTGACCAGTGCACATGCTGCAAAAGAGGAGGTTCATTGGAAAAGGGAGACATCCCTGAGGCTTCCAAGAGAAGTTATATGGTCAGCAAGACCCTTGACCTATCCTTGCAGATGGCACTAGTGGAGCTAGGAGACTGCTATCAAGTTTCTAAGAGTGACCCTCTGAGGGAACTTGGCTATTAACAATAGGTAGGAACAAGGTCAATTTGACCAGCTTGATCTTAAACACCTAGCAAAACAGTTATAATGAAAGCACAACCATCCATGGGCATTTAAAAGAAAAAAGACACTGAAGATGTACACTTGTGTTAGCCCCACCAAGAATAAGTAAAACTGGAGGCTACAAAAGAGATTCTTAGGCAGGAGTGCCTGATAACTATCAGAAGAAACTGTCAGAATCAGAAGATTTTTAAATCAATTTAAGGCCTACAAATCTTCCTAACCTCCTATACAGTTAGGCGTAATCAATGCTTGCTAGAATGATTATCTAGCCCTAAGTAACAAAAATAAAGGGATCTCTACTAAGCACAGAGGGTATGCCAATAAAGATATTTTACAAAAATCAGATAACATTAAATAGCTTAACCTCATCTACATGGGGACATCTATGACATTAAAATTTAAGTGTTGTGTTTACATTCCTGATAACTGTGGCAATGTTAAAGATTTACATTCCCAAATAAAGGCCTTGTCCTCACTGGCCTTGTTAGGGGAACAATTTCTCAGCTCTTGCACATCCTGGTAAGAGATTACTCATTTCTATTATCTTCATGATATTCATTAACATGTTCCAGATGCTATGACATTTATTTTATATCAATCTCATTTCAGTATTCATGTCTTTTTGTTTTTCTCATAGAAGCATCCACCCCAGAGGAATTTATAAGTTATTCATTCTGAACTGGACTTTTGCCATGGACCCAAAACATTCCTAAGAGGGAAATTCAAACTGCTTGCCCCACCCCACAATGCCCCCTCTGAAGTTGAAGCAGCCAGAGCTGTTATTGTCCATTATCCTCTAACAATAGTTAGAGTTGTGTTCTCAGAGCGGAGACTGAACCCGGGGGACAAAAAGACAGTCAATATAGATAATAAATAATTGGGTCTAATCAGGAAGGGGGCTGGTTGGATAGAAAATCAAATGCTGCCTTTCCCCCTCATCCTTCCAAAGCCCTTCCCCTTGCTCCTTCTCTAACTTGTTGCTAAGGCAACCTGTCCCAGGAATTATTCCTCCCTGCAGGGAGTTATAGGAGTTGTTAATTAATACCTCCTGGCTCTTGTCTTACTTCCTTGATCACTCTACTATTTGGCCCTTCCCCTGCCAATTTGACTCACCCTGGACATTGGTCATGTATGAAGGATGGGGAGAAATACAGGAGAAGGGGGCAGAAGAACAAAGATTATCTAATATGTATAAAAGAGTATCTAAGATGTAAAAAAGAAGAACAAAGAGTATCTAAGATGTACTCTCCCACTACTTTGGATACCAACTTTGGGTACCCTTTTCTGTGGAGAAGTATTTCTATTCTTTAAATCAAACTTGCTTTTTATGCTTGCCTCAGCATTTCTCTATTGTTCAAACTTCAACATCTGGGGAAATAGAACTCACTGTCACTGGTAACAGGCAGTATCAACAGGACACCATCTGCAAAACCAAGCTACAACAACAGAGTTTCTTACGCATCTTATACTAGGAATTTTTCAGCAATTATTCTCTAACAAAATGAAAAAGATAAATAGTATTGTCAACAACAAAATCAAAGAAATAGGGAAAAATGAGGATATGAGATCCAGGAAACAGGAGATCCTCCAAAAGAGAGGTAAAGGGGACTCCAAACTATAGTGAATGGCTGGCCCAGGACCATAATATTCTCTAGTTCCATCCATTTACCAGCAAATGCCATAATTTCATTCTTATTTAAGGCCAAGTAATATTCCATTATATATATATATATATACCACATTTTCTTTATCCATTCATCTATTGAAGGGAACCTAGGTTGGTTCTATATCTTAGCTTTTGTGAATTGAGCTGTTATAAATATTAATGTGGCTGTGTTACAGTAGTATGCTGATTTTAAGTCCTTTGGGTTTAAACCAAGGAGTGAGATAACTAGGTCAAATGATTATTCCACTTCAGTTTTCTGAAGAATCTCCGTAGTGCTTTCCATAGTGGTTACACCAATTTGCAGTCCCACCAGCAATGTATAAGTGAACCTTTTCCCCCACATTCTCACCAACTTTTATTGTTACTTGCATTCTTGATAATTGCCATTCTGAATGGAGTGAGATGGAATCTCAGTGTGGTTTTAATTGCATTTCTCTAATTGCTAGAGTTGTTAAACATTTTTTTATATATTTGTTGACAATTCATATTTCTTCTTTTAAGAAGTATCTGTTCAGTTCCTTTGTTCACTTATTGAATGGTTTATTCATTTTTTACAAGTTTCTTCATTGTTGTCAGTTCACAATTCAAGTTACTAAGTTCACCTGTTTGTTTCTCAATCAGTGGCAGAATAAGAATGCTGTAGGGTTTTGGAGTTTTAAATGAAGTCATACTATTCATACTAGTATTTGGATAGGCAGGACATCTTCACAGTTTCTAATCTTTCTTTGCTTTTTCAGCTATATTGAGTATAGTTATCTCTTGATAACTGAAGAATTGATTCTGGGACTCCCCCAGATACCAAATTCCAAGTATACTTGAGTTTCTTATGTAAAATGGTATAATATTTGTATATAATCTGTATATATCCTTCTGTATATTTTAAATGATTTTTAGATTAATTTTTATACCTAATAATGTAAATGGTATGTAAATAATTGTTATATTGTGTTATTCAGGGGAAAATGACCAGAAAACAATGTTCTGATATGTTCAGTACAGATACAATTTTTTTCTTAAATTTTGAAAAAAATATCTTGGCTGATTCCACAACTGTGGATATGTGAGGGTCAAATGTACCAGAGATTTAGAGTCTACATTAACAGAAATATAGAATTTGGATTATGACTCAATGGTTTAAATACTAATTCTAAAACTAAATAACTCTAAGCATGTTACATTAACCTTACTGAGTTCTAGTTCCTTCATTTAAAAAATAAGAATTTCATCATATATGTTGTAAATTTTTTGTAAGGATTGAAAATAATTTATATAATGCAGTATTATGCAGAGGCACATAATAGCCACTCAATAAATTTTTACTTTTGCTATTAATTTAAGCTACTTGGTCTTACTGGCTAAATGTTTGTGACTCTCATTACATTTACATGTTGAAGCCCTAAACTCAAATGTAATGACGTATGTAGGTAGGGCCTTTGAGAAGTAATTGAGTTCATGCGGTGTTATAAGGGTGGGGCTATAAGTATGGGATTAGTGCCCATTAGTAGAACAAGATAGACCAGAGATCTCCCTCATCCCCATGTGAGAACACAAATACTTTGAAAGTGCTCGTTTCTGCCTGAAGGAGATGCCTGGTTTCTGAAGAGGGGCTGAAGCTACTAAAAATCAAACACAGAATCTCATCCTGTTCTTGGGTTGAATTGTAAAGCAAATCGAACTCCCGGATTCATATGGTGTCTATTCTTAAAGAGAAGGCAATGACTGAGAAGAATAGAATTCTTTCAGTCAGAATGGGAATGTGTGGGAACACCTCAGGAAGCAGGAGACACTGAGTTCTTGAATCATAATGAATCATCTCTGCCAGCAGAATGGGCTCCCACCAGCACTAGTAGAAGCAATGCTTGTCTGTCCCCCAACAAGGGGTAATGGTTTTCCCATACTACAGTGGTAATAAGCTCTCTTCCACTGTGAGGATATTAACCTACATTACCTGAGGAATTCATTATAGAATAGCCCTCCTTAGACAACTGTCACATACAACAATGCTGATTCTCCTCACAACCCACAAGCACCACCTTTCTTTACTTCTAGATTTATAACTACACTAAAGTCCAAGAATATGATTGCATGAGAAAGCTTTAGTTACACCCCAAAAGAACTACTTTAATTTTTCAATTTATATAGACAGAAACCTGAGGAGCATATGTAGGAATGGATATTGAGGGTATGGAATAATAATGGAAGAAAAATAAAGTTGGATCAGGATGAATTTATTCACAGGAACTCACTAAGCTCCATTTAAACTTGCAGCTTGTTGAGTAAGGAAGGACTCTTACATTTTGCTTATTTGGTTGATTCAAATGTGGGCCAACATGTGACCCAAAGTGAGGAAATTAGAAATTCAGTATCTTCCTTGGTTAAATATAGAAAAAGAGATTAAAAGTCTTAGGAAGACTGGAAATTTAGAATGGAACCGTCATTTAAGACCTACTCAGCCTCCTGTGAGGACTATAAGACATACCTCTAACCCCTACTATGAGAAATAAATTTGTGTGGGTAGCCTAGCATCTTTAAAGAACTCTATAATTTCTTTCCTTTGTAGGCCAAACCTTATTGTGGGGACTGTAGTCACTGTGGTCATTTAGACTGGGAAATTTAAATTTAACTGAAAGAATTGAATACTGGATTGGAAGGACCAAGTGGCAGAACTCAACTTCTGAAGGCAAAGTGAGCATGGTTACCATATCGGACACTAGAGTCAAAGTAGCAATCAGAGTATCCTGTCTCACACAGACCTGGTGTTTGCTAGATAATCATGGTCTTTCTGGGAAATAGATTGGAAGTATACTAATTCTAACTTGATCTGTATAAGCAGAAAAATTTTAAGTCAAGCCGTGTATGGTGGCATGTACCTATAGTGCCAGCTACTTGAGAGGCTGAGGTAGAGGTTTAGGCCCAGAAGTTTGAGACCAGTTTGGACAGCATAATTAGATCCCATCTCAAAAAACAAAAGGGAAAGAAAAGGAATGAAATTTCTAGATCAAGTGTATAAAAATCTAACCTGAATCATAAAACATGATCTCTTAATCAATCCCATATATTCTATCAGTCCCAGACTTGAGTCAGTTTATAGACTCAGATACATTTTAATGGAGAGAAGAGAAACTCCTCTAGAGAAAGGATGCTGGTATACTGCAAAAAAATGTTTACTGTACATCTTTCTCCCAGTCCTTCCCAAAGGGAGTTATGGCCTTTACCATGGTAGTTGTGCATGGGGGAAAATAATATAAGTCCATCCAGGGACTACTAGATAATTGGCTGTAAAATGACACTAATTCTAGGAGACCCAAAATGTCACTGTGATCTATCTGTTAGAGTAGGTCTTATGGAGATAGAGTGATCAGTGGAGTTTTAGCTTGGATTTGTCTCTGTGGACCTCTAAACACATCCTGTGGTGATTTTATAGACTTCAGAAGACTAATCATAATAGATACACTCAGCAGCCAGAAAAACCCCGCAGTGTTTCCCTGACTGTGAAGTGAGGGCTGTTGAGGTAGGAAAGGTCCAGTGAAAGCCATTAGAACTGTGTCTACCCTGGAAAATCATAAACCAAAAGCAACACTGCATTTCTGAAGGGCTCACAGATAATGGTGCCACCATCAAGGACATGAAAGATGCACGTGTAATGATTTCTGTTCAGCTTAGCTATTTAACCTCTGTAGAAGACAGATAGATCTTGGATAATGAGAGGATTATCCTAAGTTTAACCAAGTCATGGCTCCACTTGCAGTGGCTATACCAGATGTGGTTTCATTGCTTGGGTAAATTAACACATCCCCCAGTATGTGGTACGCAGCTAATGATCTGACACATCTTTTTTCTCCATAATGGACAGTAAGAGCCAACAGAATCAGTTTGCCTTTAGCTGGCAAGGCAATACACCTTCCCTGTCCTATATCTTGGTGATGTCAACTCTCCAGGTCTATACCATAATTCTATTGGCAGTGAACTTTACTGCTTTTTCCTTTCACAAGATGTCATACTGGTCCATCACACTGATAATACTATGCTGATTGGACCTAGTAAGAAAGAAGAAGTAACTACCTTAGACTATGGCTAAGACATTTGTGTATGAGATAGTGAAAACAAATGTAACAGGATTCAGGGACAGCAAGATTTCTTAGGGTTCCAATCGTGTGTGTCATGTCAGCATACCCTCTTAAGGTGAATGAATGATAGCTTGTAGCATCTGCCTCCTTCTATAACCACAACACTAATAAACACTATGATAGATATGTGTGTGAATGTGTGTGTATATGTGTGTGTGTGTGCGCGTGTCTTGACAACTGCAGATCTTGAACCTCTCAACTTCCGTAACTATATGGGTAAACTCTTCCAGGTAAATCTGTCTGTCTGTCTATCCACCCACCCATCCATCCATCCATCCATCCATCGATCAATTCATCTATCAAATCATCTGTCTAGCCATCTGTCAATCTCTTACCCATTATGTTTTTCTGGAGACATAGACTAACTTATATTTTAAAGCAAAAGAAATGGATCTCAGAACATCGAAATTTGCTAAAACATGACCTCTTACATTGATAGAGATTATGTACTTTTTTTGGACACAAAGAGGAACAGTATTGCAGTTTTTAGCAAACTACAGAGTCAATTTCTGTTCTCCAAAGTAACTTCTTTGGGGATACTTTTAAGAAAGTCTGAGTTGGATAATGGTGGTGTTGAAGGATAGAAAGCATTGATTTGGGTTAATAATAAATGCAAGTTTCTTTACACAGGGAACTCCCCTCCTATCCCAATCTTGCTATACAACTATACTATTTGCTTAAGAACTTTGTAGATGACAAAGGTCACTACAAAATACTGGGAGGGAGAATATGAGAAGGGTATATTTGTATGGGATATTCATTTTCTAACTTTATCTCCGCATAGGTAAAAGAAAAAGCTAAAACACTTTAAGTATAACTATTGCCATTAAGGATAGGAAATGATGAATGTGAAAAACAGGACCCAAAGCTGTCAGAAAAATCTGACTTAGCCTCATTAGTCATTTAAGAAATAAAACATAAATAGAACATAGCAGAAAGAATCTTGTCTCCAAGGGACTGCTGAGCATACACTTTGTGCATCTTCTCCATTAACAAGGATCATCATCGATTGAAGAGTTCTCCTTAGTGCACTTGGTGTATTCTATTAATATCTATTAAACTGAGCTCATGAGGCTCCAGTAGAGGGCATGATTAACAAATGCTGGAGCAAGGGAAGCTTGGGCAGTATATAGAAAAGGGGTAAAAATGGATCTAGAATTCCCAATTTAGACCTCAACGTCTTTTCCTTTTGCAGTGAGCTAGATTCAGGTAATCAGTGGTTCAAACTAATAATATGATTCACGCTTTGTGCCCTACAAAAAGAGCAATGAGAAACAGGAAGCTGATTTTCTGCAAAGACTAATTATTAAATAAAATACATGGAATATTATTACTGAACAAGGATTTTATTTTATTTTTATTTTTGTATTGGGGATGGAGCCTAAGGGCACTTTACTACACAGCTATATCACTAGCTCTTTTTATTTTTTATTTTGAGACAGGGTCTTGCTAAGTTGCTTAGGGTCTTGCTAAGTTACTGAGCCTGTCCTTGAACTTGCAATCCTACCTCAGCTTCTCAAGTTCTGGGATTATAGGCATTTGCCACTATGCTCAGCCTGAAGAGGGATTTTTAAAAAATAAATCGCATTTTTCTTTAAAATGATTAGGAATGTATCATTCTTTATCAATGTAAGTTTATTTACTGAGTCTAGAATCTGAAGGAAAGAAAAAAATGATAATCACATTGTTTTTAATGCCATGTTAACAGGAAGAGTGACTATAGTGAGAAAACACTTACAGCTTGATAAGAGTTCTTTATATTGAGTTCTAAACACGAAACACCACTTTGCTCCTTAGGCGAGAGTCTTAAAATATACATGTTGCATCTAAAAATATTCTTGATGTCAAAAAATATTCAGACTAAAGGGAAACTAACTGAGAAGTTGAGGAGAAGTTTGCTCTATCATCAGGATGGCTTTGTTTCCTCTGATCTCAGCAGTTTCTATAAAAATTTCCCATCGAGTGGGTACCAGGGCTCTCCATGTCCAAATCAGGCTAAACTTTGTGATGATCAGAGGAAACATTTCCCATGAACTCTCCTCTCCTACCTTCTGACTGACCCAGAATCTGGTCTTGATGTCCTTGAGAACATGTTTGTATTTTTTGAGTGTGAGTTTTTAGCTTGAACTTGTATTTGGCCCTCAATCTTGAGCCTATCTTATTGTGCACAGAAGACTGCAAACATTAGCCCCCCAACTGAGTAATACTTAACCTACCAAACGCAAAGTGATACTTTTTTTTTGGTACCAGGGATTGAACCCAGGGGTACTTAACCACTGAATCACATCACTGCCCTTTTTGTATTTTATTTAGAGACAGGGTCTTGCCAAGTTGCATAGGATCTTGCTATGTTGCTGAGGCTGGCTTTGAACTGGTGATCTTCCTACCTCAGTCTCCTGAGCTGCTGGGATTATAGACATATACCACTGCTCCTGGCCCAAGGTGATACTTTCAATGGTGACTCTTGATAATGTTGTTGATATTGGTGATGATGATAAATAGCACTATGTGAACAGGAAAAAAAAATATAGAAAAGAACTAGAACAGGCAACAGCCTAGATGCTTCAACTGAGGCCAGTGAAAACAGAATGACTTCTCTGTCACTTATGTGTCTCCAGGTATGTAGGTCTGGGGATTTATTTTCTTTCTTGGGAGCAGACACACTTTTAAATCCCACTTTATGAGAGTACAATTGCAGAGGCAGCAGCTCTGAGCATTCCTTTGAAGTAGGTACTAAGGAGGCATTTTAAGCCCTATTAAAAGCATGCTGTACCATCACTAAAAGCCAATATTAAAATTCTGGAACCCAAAGCATGTTTACACCAGATTTAGCTATTTATTTCACACATTAAAAGAACATCAAGCTATCCAAAATAATTTAGTTAAAAAGGTCTGTTCTCTTTTTTCTCCACCAACTAACAAGGTGCTTGGCCAACATTTTTCTATTTATCTTAGCATTTTCAGTGTTTACTTTGTATAAATTTTTTAAAAGGACAAAGTCAAAACATACAATATCTGATTTGATATAAGTAATAGATTGTTCAAGGAAACCAACATTACAAAACAAATAAGAAAAAGTTTTCAATATGCTTCAGAATGGAATGGAATGGAATGGAAGATAAACTGATTTCTAATTCTAAATCTATCCCCAAGTTTTCCTCTGGTCTTAAATTTTAATTCCATTCACTTTCTCTAGAATATGTTTCCATATTTTATTTTTTTCTCCATAATTTTATTGGTGCATTATAGTTGTACATAATGATGGGATTTGTTGTTACATTTCTGTATTTTAAACTGAATTCTTGCAAATGGTCTCTTCTGGTGGCTGTGGAAGTGCTTCACTTAGTTTTTCTTCATGAAAAGCTGCTGCTGTAGGAAGGTATATTATTGATTGACCAACAATTTTTAACCATGACCCTCATCACCATGGAGGCCCAGCATTCCCCAGCTGCTCCCTGCAAATGACTAAGCACAGCGGTGAGACCAGAGCCAGCCCATGTCTTCACAAAGTGACAATTCTAATAAGCAAAAAGTACCTTGAAGTCTCTCTGTGTCCAAGATTTCCCTAGAACTGTTCTCTGCTCTGAGGTTCTTTTTCTTTTCCTTCCATTTCCCCCACTTTTCACAGCTGTCATCTTTGCATCCCAGTCTGAAGGCCCATCCTGTCTCCTCCTTGCTGCTTTATCTTTCATAGGAAATAATCCCAGCAGATCCCTGGCACACCCAATCCTGCCGTGGTGTCTACTTCTTAGAGAACCCAAACAGAAACAAATGATTCAGACAGTGGTCTGAAAAAGTAGGTGGCAAGATGGAGTTCTGGGACAGGATCATCCACTGTTCAGTTGGCAAATAAAACATCATTCTGGGAAATATGAGGCATGGAGAGTCCCTGTATGAGATGTCAACCAGATTGTTGATGATTTCAGGAGTGGTGACTTAGAAGTCCCCATGGAGGGGAATGTTTTGTTGGTATGATGACTAAAGAAATCATTTGAAAGACATAGAATGAATAATGCCTGTGAGACAGTACAGTTCACTCTTTACCATGAAGCTGAATTGATGCCTCATAGAGGTCTAACAACAAATTGACAGCAGTTGAAAATAATTAAATTTAAGTGTGGGTACCCTCAGAGATCCTCCATTCAAGTTTACAGAGAAACCCTTGCTTCTTGCAGTGTAGGAACAGATGTGCTAAGGCATAGACCCAAGATTTCAGTTAGAAATACGTAACTCCAGAAACACTGTATGTTCCCTCTGAAGTTTTGGCTGTGGCTGGGAAAGCCTGAAACCCCACTAGATGGAAACACAGCAATGTGAAAGCTATGTTCCTCTGCTTGACTGAATTTTAGACAACCTTCTCCCTGCCTCCAGGTTCCTGACCTCCCGTTTGTTAAAGCACCTGCTTTAGAAAAGCTGTCATTGTAAATTCTCTCCTTGCCTTGTTGAGATATAAGTCTCTTTAAAACCTTGTTGCCAAACTGAGCACAGCAAGATACACCTGTTAACCCAGGTACTCTGGAGACTGAGGCGAGAAGATTTCAAGGCCAGCCTGGGCAACTTAGTGAAAGCCTGTCTCAACAAACACAAATAACAAAAACAAACAAAACTCTTGCCAGTGTCACAGCCCAGGAATGTTTTTGTGAAAGACCCCTAGAAGCCCTCCTTGTGAAATGAAATCTCAAGAAGGTAGCGCACCTCTCCCTCTCTTCAGCGAGTTAGAAGCCTAACTTCCAGGGACACCAGTCAGCAAGTGTAATTGGCCTAAACATCGAGAAAAACTTTTGCACACTCAAGAGTAGTAGCACATCATACTGATCAGCTCTGTGCCTCACCACCCCCATGTATTCCAACACTTTGCCATTATTTCACCCCAATGATGCAATCATTGTTTCCCTTTGTTTTAATGCAGTGAGTTCAGACTGAGTTCTGTGCTCTCTCTCTTATTTCAGTAATCATGAATGAAGTCTTTCTTACCTTCCAGTGCAATGCCCCTGAGAATTGTGGCTCGTCAGACTCCTCTTTCTCTTGGAACTTGAAGAGGGGATGAGGCTGTCCTTCTTAGTAAGAGCCAGCACTTCTCCTACCGAGGAAGAAGTCTCTGCAGAACAACAGGTGCTCTTTGCAAGAGTTGCCCCTCCCTCCACCCCGGCTCTCAGGCTGACAACTATGATTAAATTCTAGCATGGTCTAAGTAGAGACTTGCTGGGCCTGATAAAGGAGAAATGAAATTACACACTGAAGAAGCTGCAAGAATTAGCCACAACAGACAAATAGTAAACAAGGGAATCCCTGGGGTTAGGTTTTGAGGGTGTTTGTTTGATCAAAGGGACCAGAATGAAAAGCTGAAGAACAATTTGTTGACTCAGAAGCAATTTCTTGAAACATATGATTTTACATCCTGTTAAAAGCTCCAGATAATGGAACAAACTCACTGCTTAGGGTAGCTATTAGAAGCCAGAGTAAGTGATGTCCCACACTTGGGCAAAGTGCAAAAGCCTGTGTTGCCTTGTAGATTGTAGAGGAAAAAGAAATAGGCTTGGGAATGTGGGTCTGGTTGAAACCAGAAGACTTATTAGATAATTATGCTTCTTGGAAGGTTCTAGGGAGTCAAGCACTCACTGGGACTTAGGAAGGAATTGGTGGAGGCAACCAGTATCAGTAAGTTCAGTAGTGGCTAAAGTCAGAATGACAAGGCTGTTAGTAGGAAAGCTGCTTGAAGTATTGTACTGATTAGCAACCACAAGGATGAGGAGACCCTGAATGACTGAGGCTAGGTGGCAGTACTTAACTGCAAAAGAAAGTGACCCACAGATTGGAGTGGTAGCCCAATGAGTCTTGGTCTTTAGGAAGTTATAGAGATTGTTCATACAAAAGACACAGCCAGGAGCAAAATAAACAGCCAATGAGTGTGCAGTGTGACATCTATAATCAGAAACAGGCAGGTGAGGCAGGAGGCTGAGGACTGTTGCCTCAATTAAGTTGTAATCCTTTGTGTAGTTCTCAAACCCAAACTAATCTTGAGTTCAAGAATTGACAGAAGAGACAACCTCTTTCCTGGGAGGAACGCTAATGATTCAAGTCCTTCCCCACTGGAATTTACAGCCATTTTACACACAGGACCATATGTTAGAGAAAGGGATTTCTGGACATAGGGTCTGAGTTGACATTGAGACTTGGAAACTCAGTGAAGGATCATGACCTTCTAGTTACAGGAGCCGCATAATAAATTGAGTCTAATAAAGTGTGGCATTCAGTGGACCACAGACATACCTGGGGGTCATTTCCTAGTCTCCAGATATGTAACTGGTAATGTCAGTTGTCAATTGGAGCATTCCCCATGTTGGGTCATTGGACTCATTGGAAAGGCTAAGCAGAAGTCTGCAATTATTCCCTCCCCTTCCTTGAGCCAAAATTGTGAATCAAAGCTTCCCTAGAGGATAGGAAAAACTGGTAAAAATTAGTATGGAGGGGTGAGGTTCTAGTGTATTTGTATTTAGTTAATCATTCTGGTCCCCAGATAAACTGAATAATCTAGAAGAATAAATGTAGATTACTATAAACTCAGCTAATTAATTAATAGTTCTTGTTACAATTGCTATTCAAGCTAGGGCATTATTGATAGAGTTGATCAATAAGGCTTTGGAAGTGTACACTATTAATATTCTGATAAAAGATATGAGGGAAAAAAGCTATATTTATACAGAATGGATAATATTCACTTAGTTTTCCCCAAGGACCTTACTAACTCTCCTAACCCTATATTATAATATATTTAAAATTGATTTGGGCCTTCTGAATATTTCACAGATTAACATATTTATTACATTGATGACATTATGCTGATTTGGGAAGTACAAAAACCACAACAAAAATAAAACAATTGGCTAGTATTTTGGAGGCTTTGCTCATACAGATTTCAGAGAACTGTGATTTCAGTCAAGTGTTTAGGGTTTTAGTCATCAGGGATATTTGAGATATTCAATACAAAGTAAAAACTTTGATACACTTCTAATACTTAATAGTATCCTAATACTATTAAGAATAGTATTATCACAGAAATGGAAGCACAATACCTAGTATATATTCTTGGTTTCAAGTTGGAACACTTTGGTTACATACATATAACAGCAAGGACCTAAATCTGAATGATATGGAAGGATATAAGCTTTGAATGAATCCCAGAATAGAAAAGGACTCTGTAGCTGGTCCAAGCTGTCATACAAGCAGCCCTACCATTTGGGCTATATAATCAATCTGTCAGGCTTTATATTATAAATATCATTAGTGGAAAAAGATGGAAATGTAAGTTTTGGCACACTCCAGTGAGAGAATCATAATATGTGCTATTGGGACTCTGGAGCAAAGCCAAGTTATCTGCAGTGGAGAAATGATATTTCTTTTGAAAACCACCTCCTGGCATAAGACTACCATTGTACAGATGGAATCTTTGATTATAAGGCAACAGGTGGAAGAGATCTGATGGGTCTGATCCTAACAAAGGGAAAAGCCCCTGAGTGCTTTATTTGTAGTGGAACACACCAAAGGAATTTATGGTGAGGAGGGATTCTTCAAGATAAACAAGAAGCAAGAAGCTGTAGGGAATTGGCCTGGTTGGAGACTTATCACTTGTGCAATAATTCTCCCTCCTCCAGGCAGCTGGTACTGTTTAGGACACAGGTATCTCTTTTACCCACAATTAGCAGGCATCTAAATTCAAAGCTATGGAACTCATAAATTCCTTGCCAAGCATGCAATCGATCCCATTAACAGTGGCTGCCTGAAAATGGATGTGTCTTTCTATACTTTTGCATGGAAAGATTCCCAGATGGGACAGTCAAACTGTCCAAGGTTTTGGAGTTAAGAGTGATAATTTATTTCCCGCTCCTGATGGATGAGTAGGTTCAACATAAGAGTTCAAACTGAAAATGGATTTCAGCAGTCAGTAGTATTAATTGCTAATCCACAGAGAAAGAAAATATTCCTGATAAGTGGAGGTACAAATGGGGAACATGGTCATGCACTCTGTGGAAGAGAAGGGTCTTGGCAGGACACATTTCTGGATATATGCTAAGGGTCTGGATGGCTGGTGCAAGGTCTAGAGAGAGAAAAAACTAAAGGATAAGAAATAAAGAGGTCTGGGATAGCATATTGAAACACACTTGGGAGTTGAAACCATGAAAATGTTTGAATCCTAAGCTCATGCCTAACAGAAAGTAACCACCAAAGAAGAGATGCTGAACAATGAAGTAGACAGAGTAATGCAGTCTAATGACACTAGCTACTTTTGTCATTAACACTCCAGAACTGGCATGAGGGGCACGTGAATATAATGGCCCTGGCATAATGCTTGCATTTCTTATTCATGGGCAAAGCCTAGGTTATGCTTATGCTAATTGCTTGTCTTTTAATTGTCTCCCCCCAATTTTTAAATTCATCTTAATGATGGTTTACAGACCTAGATAATCCTCATGTTTGTTTGTTATTTTTAAAACCAACAAAATAATTTAAAAAAAAAAAGAAAGAAAAGAAAATATAATTTGAGAAAGTGGTGTGAGAAGTGATAGCAGGTTGAAAAAAACTCCAAATTACAAATTGGTCCCAGGTGTTTGCTTACAAATTTGATAGTGAAAATCTTTCAGAAAATGTTAATAAATCTGTTCCAACTTAGACATTTTTTTTTTTTTTGGTTGCCATTTGTCTTGAGAAGAGAGTGTAGATGTTACTGATCTCTTCCCATCCTTGACTCTAGGTAATCTTATTTAACTTTTTCATAAGCTTTTGGTCAGTTTAGTGACAACAGCTCACTTTCAGGTTTTTTTTTTTTTTTTTTTTTTTTTTTTTATCCCCACTTCAGATTATAAACATCACATTAATGCCAGGGTACTAGCTAATCAGCATTTCATGCTTTTCCCCCCTAAAGTTATTCCCTTTAGGTTCCTGAAAGTATTTTGTCACTTGGGCAATGACACTGTGATTATAAGGTGTGGAAATTTTATCTGAGAAATTTTTCTCTTCTCTCCTACTTATTCTCCAATTTGGTCATTTGCTATGAGATTTTTCCCATGTAAAATATGTTTTGTGTAATACTGATCATTTTAAATTAAAGACATTTAACAAAAAATTTAATTACTGAAAATGTTTTGACATAATTTCTAAGGAAAAAGGCCCACTTGCCTAAGATTTGACTGAATGAATCAGTTTTAGTGACGTTTTACGGTTCTTATTGTTTAGAATAGTGAAACTCATGAAAGTCTTTTGCTATTATACTTATGCCCATAGACCTCAGTCATTCTTCTTGTTTCCTCTTTCCAATCACAGTTCCTGGCAAGCTATCTCTTCACTACCTTGTACAGTTCAAAAAGGATGTCACCCTTTGTTCTCTTAGTGTTTTCTCTGACTTTGAATTCACCTGGTATTTTCTTTCCAAAGGACAGAGAAAAGGAAGAGTTTGTGTGTGTGGGTGTGTGTGCATTGGGGATGGGGAGTGGTTGGGAACCAAGCAGTGACCAAGATAGCTTGAACATTTCCTTCAGCTTGACCAAACCTTAGACGGCCTTCTTCATCAAACAATACACTTTTTCTTCGTCAAGCCTCAAGTCTACTTTGTAACTTAGGAATGTCTTTCTCAAGTACCTTAGGAGCATCCCTTTGAAAGGTAACCATCAAAGATAGTGCCCTGGCTCCCAGTCTCTGTGCATGGGGAACAGGAGCCTAACTTCAATGGATGCTTTGCACTAAATTGAAAAAACCCATCTTGCTATGGGGAAGTACATTCTTTGTGGGAGAAGAGGAGAGCAAGATTTCCTTAGATCTTGAATTTAGCATTTAATTTTTCCCTTCCTTTTCTTTCCATTCTTCCTTTTTCTTCTTCCCTTCCTCCTTCCTTCCTTTTTATCTTGTTTTTAAAAATTGTATTTTGGCATATAATTGCATTTATTTTAATTTTTTTTTTTTTGGTACTGGAGATTGAACTCAGGGGCACTCACCACTGAGCCACATCCCCAGCCCTATTTTGTGTTTTATGTAGAGACAGGGTCTCACTGAGTTGCTTAGTGCCTCACTGTTGCTGAGGCTGGCTTTGAACTCGTGATTCTCCTGTCTCAGCCTCCCAAAGTGCTGGGATTACAGGCTTGCACCACCGCACCCGGATGGGTTTATTTTTATAACACTAAAAATATTTAAAAATTTTTTTCCCTTCAGGAAGAGTTAGTACAACATGAAGATATTCCTCACTTCTCCTCTAGGTTAAAGCTGTCTGAGAAATAATAATCCTTTAATTCAAACAACATTTATTGGTTACCTCCTCTACTGCAGACACAATGTTAGGAAATTAGTTTATAATAATTACCAAAACAAACATGGTTTTTGAACTCTTGAAATTTATAATCTTGCATTAGTAAAGTAATCACAATAAATAAATCAATACAATGTACACTAAGTGCTTTCTTTGAAATGCTTACAACAGCATATTTGAGTAGCCCTCTTTAAGGCAGCATTTGAACCATTCAAAAGCTCTAAACAAGTGACATTAAATGTTCCTTGAGTTTTACAGGTAGAACTAAAAAATAAATGAATAAAACAAAACAAAAATAATTAAATTAATTGTCCAGCTTGACAGAAGAAAGTCTGTCTCCACAGCACAAACTCTTCACCACTAAAGCAGAAATGTCATCTGAACATCCTGGGGTCAGTATGCACTGATTAAAATAGCACAAAGAAAAGGCAAGAAAATTGGTCAATTTTGCTAATAATTAGCTGTTGTCTCGGGTTCAGCTTTTTTCAAATGTTCAGGTACAATTCTGAGTATACTGAAGAAAATGGTAATCTGTTTTTCAAAACATGAAGTATAGAGGCTCTTAAATATGTCTAGAAATACTTTACTTGCATAATTTTTCATTGATAAATGAAAGGTAGAATCAGATATCACCCCTGATGAATCATTTAAAACATCAGAATGTATGGCAAGTTACGCAATCTGATCCTAATACCTTATAAACCTCTATTTATGGGTTATGACCATTGTAAACTATGCTTGGAAGTCTTGGCATTTCTAAAATAAATAACACATTTTCACCACAGCTTTGGCTCTTATTCTCTTAGTTCAACTGGTCAACTTTTTAGTTACCTTCTGACTTGAATCACAGTCCCCTCTAATTTAACAGATTTGTCCAAGAATAACTAGTCTTTCTATACTCTTATTTCATTTTTAAATGTGTTTCTATTTCCAAGTTCTTTGCTCTTTCCCTTTATTTTCTTTAAGTATTGTATAGTTGACGGTCAAGAAACTGTCCTGTGGCACTCACTCTCTTGGACTTCAGTTTTTTTTCTCTTTCATTCTAATCCATCTGGTAAGACCCATTCTAAAAAATTTACCATGTCCTGTTTCTGATCTGATGTATACACTCCAAGTCCAGGATGGGGAACGTCAAAGATGGCATGAGACAGATTGATGTCACTGTATATTGTCACTAAGCTTAAAGGGGCCCCCAAAGTGCACAGCATCTTTCTCTTCCTACTTGTTCTCCACTCTACCCCAGAACTGTTTTAAACCTCTTTTACTCCCTTCAAATACTTAATCCTTTCCACTCTAAGCAGATAACCTCATTCCTTATTCCAGTGAGAAAATTGCAGTCATCAGAAGGATTTTTTATGAATCTCTTCATAAGTGATCTAAAATCTGTCCACATCTTTCTAATCATCCATCTCCTTTTCTTTTTCTTTCTGTTTCATTGGAGTGGTAGTTTTAAAATTTGCTTGCACATTGACAGCATTTCAAAATGTGCTTATGCCTGGGCCCCAAATTTTTTAATAAACAGAAGACATTAAAGTTGATATTTTCAATATTTATTAATAAGGCTGAGACAACAGCCTTTATACAGCACAATTTACATAAATTATCAAGATACATCTTGTATACAATCACAAAACTAAGACATATTTTTACATAGAATAAAACTCAAGACAGATTTACAAGCATTTTTTAAATATAATTTTTGTATATTTTCAGGTCAATTTATACAGTCTTTAAGCCCAAGAATTTGCATTTGTTCATTGGATTTTCCAGAGGGCTTTGGGTAAACCAAAGGGGGACAGGGGAAGGGAAAAGAAAGAAAAAAAAAAAGAGAAAAGAACATTAGCAAATCACCAACACCGCATGCAACATAGTCAGAAACAAGACATATCTCCAAGTACTTTGCTTTTTATTTTGAAATTGATTTATTAGATTTTTAATTTTTTCAGACAATTTTTTTTTAACATCAGATGTGTTGTTAGGATATTAGCACACACATTAATCAGTAGTGGGAGCACCTGAGCACATCACTGAACAAATATATAGACACAATCAAATAATAATCATATTCACATGCTGGATGCCAAAAAATGAATATTTCAACTTTGCCTATTTTACCAAATGTATAGTTATGTACAGGGTAATGAATTAAGAAAATGCTCTCAATCTACCTATCAGATAAGAGATTTGATTAAATGATTTTGGTTTAATGGGTAACTTTAATAATAACAACATGGGACATACAGAAAACATCAGTGTGTCTTATTAAATGAGAATTTGTTTCACTCATTCATTCTTGTATTATACCAAAGGCAGGAAATTATTGAAGAAACAGCTCATAATTATTCATTGAGCTACCTCTCATTTTCATTTCAAGCTCAAAAAGAGGGTAAGTCACTTCTGTCACACATATATTTATAAACACATAGCTGTAGTTGGCTGATTTTGGAATATTAGACATTCTAGCAATGAAAATAAGTTTTTAAAAATATTGTTATGATTTAAATAATAAAGTAAAAAAATACTATAAACATCTTTATGATTTCTTAATGAAATGAAACATTGATCAAATAATTTCTAATATTTTGGGCACAATATACATTTTTTTTTTTACTTCACATCACCACCACTAGTATCACTATGCTACCACCACCATTGTCACGACCTTTCCTATAATAAGAATCAATATCAGCTGGTTACCAGCTATAATAATCCCACAATATGACTATTTTAATGTGTGTGATTCACAAATTAACCATACTGATGTGCTGAAAATATGCATTTAATTAGTGTGATTTATTAAAATATGGGCAATATTAAGGAGTAAAGACAATTGCTACCCCTTCATCTCAGATATTATTCTTTTGAACTGAAATGGTAAACAAAGAGTTCATAGTCACAGAAAATTTCCCTAATCTTAAGTAAAAACAGGGAAAACACCAACTTCTTGCTACTAGCGTTGTTTTTGTCTGTAATGACAATTCTATAGTCCCTATCTTTTGTAAAAATTCACTCTGTGCTTTTCCTCTACAGCTTAACGTTTCTTTAGGACCAAATTTTAAAGTAACATACCATTTCAGCCTTTGATGACTCAATGAAATAGTGGAAAATTGTGATGCATTTCAAGGTATAAGTGTTGTAATTGAACTAATCACATATTAATTAGAGATTACAAACTGTTGCTATTAGGATAAAAAAAAGCTAATTCCAATAAAATCAAACAAAAAAAGTGGAAAATTATGTGCTGTGATATATACAAAAAAGTAAAAAAATACCAAGAGCCCTATATGCAATTAAAAAAGAAATAGTTTAGTTGTAAGAAGGGTAACCAACCTTATTGAGAAAAAGTGCATTTGTATAAGGATCAGTGTTGCATAGAATAATTCCAGTACAACCTATGAGTTTGGTCAGCTGCAAACTTGGCACACTGGCAGGATCTTATGCTCACTGAAGGGGAATGCTGGTGCACAAAAAGAAGCCCTGTCATTTACCCTCTTGATTGACCTAGCCTTATCACTAGTTTCTTGGAATAGAGGGGCACCTAGAATAGAAAGGCTCTTATTCTTTCAGGTTAAATAGCTATCAAGGGATGATCTTTGTTTAGTTGGCCCTCCATTTGTATTATTCTAAAAGTAATTGCACCTGCAATGAAGTAAGCTAACTGATCATACAACCTCTCATGCATACCTCTGGATGCAAGTGGCTGCAGAAGAGTACAAAGGTGAGCCAAGGTTTCCTTAAAGAGCAAACAGCAGAGCCTTTTTATGTCAGAAGGAGATCTTCCTGGACCCTTTTCTTCCCCAATTATGACTGATGATTACAGGCTTCCCCAAGTGCTAGCTTCTGCTGGAAATATCCATGGCAACTATCAGCAGATCTAGTCGTCTCTAAAAATAAAATCCTAGCATTATCATATCTTTGATGATTTACCTCCTCCATGCTCACTTTAGAGCAACATCAATGGTAAATGACATTGCACTGTCATAGAAGGGGGATTAAAAAATATAGAGAGGAAAAGTGATGCTTATGTTAGGTTGGGGAAAAGTGAATTTGTATTTCTTTATGAACATAATAAAGATATATAGCCTGGGATATATATCATAACTTCTTTAGTTTTAGTGTTTTACATTACTCTCTGAAAGTATTTTCTCTCTAAAAATAAGAAAATTCAACATCCAACCAACACTTTGGTGCTCATTTCCTCTAATTTACCTACTAAAAATCTCACCTTGAAATAGCAGCTTTTAAGTTCAAAATGCTCTGAGAAGTGATTAAAATTTATTTTGGTCAGGGTATGGAAATAGGATAAGTTCAGTATAATTCATTTAATTTAGTATAATAAAACTTACAAATCATTTTGATTCTTCATCTTTTTTCAGGTTAAATGAAAGAAAATTCATATTTTGAATAAAAAACGAGTTTGGGAGCAAATTTACTGCTTTTATCCATGCCAATGCTTACTATTGGTTTGGAGGATTTCTCACATACAAAATTTGGGAATTAAAAAGCTACATAACAATTATTCCTCACTTCTGTGTAAGACTATATTTGGAAATGTGCTTTCATCTTTCACAGGTCTCTTGATTGAATCATCCCAACATCCCATGAGGAGGCTAGGAACATATTATTTTTACCTACAAGTAAAAACACCATTTAAAACAGAGTTTAAGTGACATTTACAAAGTGACATGTACAAGGTCAGTAGCAGAATCAAGACAGAAGCCAGGGTTCTAATCTCACTTGAGTGTGTTTTCTACAACTCCACGTTACTTCCTTTGTCAATGTGATGAGTTAATGAGGAAGAGGATGCTTCATTTTAATAACTTAAACCTTGGTTGGTTCATTCTATATTATTAAAATAGCTCAAAGTATGGTTTAATCTCAAATGCTGACTTTTCACATTTTTCCCCCATTGATGAACTTGATCACTATGATATTGGCACTAATAGAGGAGAGAGTACTGGAGAGTACTTGAGTTCGATGTGAAGGTTATCATTGCACAATGAGTTAACAACTTCATAAAAAAACATTATGGATAAGCAAGAAATTATACCAATCTAACTACTCAATGTTACCAGATTAATATGATTTGTTTGCCAGAGGAAGAATTTTCTCTCTCTGACAATCTGTTACTCAAGAAAAAGGAAAATGCAGGATAATACATTGATTTGCAATACCACAAAGAACAACTGGTCATGCTTCCTAGGACATACCAATTTAATCTAGGCCCTTTGTTATGTAGATGGAAATGTCTTGGATTAATGGTAAATTATGGAGACCTTGATATTTTCAACCAGAGTTCCAATATTTTGTGGGTCAACATTGTTCTTTATTAACCATTCATGGTTTTATTTCTAGATAAGTGTAATTTCATGTCTACCTAGTATTATCTTCACTCTATTATTTCAAATTATATTGAAACAAATGTGCTTTTACCACATGGATTCCAAAACCAGTGTTGTATACCCTTGTAACATTTAGACACAGGAAAAACCCCTACGATATGGTCTAAAAGCCACGATTTCTTTATCTCTTGTTCCATCTTTCCTATGAACACAGCCACCTCATGTCCAGTCCTGTACACATATTTTAGATGTATTTTATATCAGGATCTCAAAACAGTTATTTGCCAGAGAACTCTAAGAAGAAGGCTTTTTGACAACTGAGATTCATCACTCAGTTCTTTCAACCAAGGTTGCTTTGCATGAAGATTGCATTTGTGCTGTATTTGGATGCCACATTAATCTTTGAGCCAGTCTTTAGCTACAGCTCACTTTGCTCAAATATTTTTGCCTTAAATATCCAAAATTTCTCTCACAGTTTATCTTCACAGTCATGGGAAATCCAAGGTCTTGAAGCTCTACTTTTGTGGGTTGGTTATCAACATGTAAACTTTCTCAAGTGTCTTTTTCTGTGTTCCACAGCAATACATTTACAAGGCTTTAATGTATGCTTTTCATCTGTTGTTCCCACCTCACGTTAGCCTCTGAAAATAGCTCAGTACAATAGTATCTGACTTTAGTGTTGATATGAGGCTATGTAGATCCATTCTATACCCTGAGCAGGCACTTTTCTTCAATGTGGCTGAGTAGGACTGACCAAAAGTTTGTGCCAGTTGACTATTCTTTTTCTAAGATCCACTTTGTCAAGCCAGATACAGGCCTCACCAATCAAGGTTTTTTTCATAAACTTCCCTCCATTGGAGAAAAGTAAAATCTATAAAAAGAAATAGTCAAAATTACATAATTATCCAGGATCACCAGTAAAAGCACTACATTTATATTAAAAATAATGTGGAGTATGGTGATGGATGGAGAGGAATGACAAGGGAGCTTTGATATGGAGGAAAAATAGGAGGAAAGATTGGATGCTTAGCCTGATTTGAAAAGATTCTGGAGTGAATGGAGAATTGAATGAGTGGAGAAATATACAAGGAGCTAAGGCTAAATCAATACAATTAAAACTCCCCTTGAAGGACTCTGAATGACTGCAGATAATGCACTTTAATGCAACCCAACCAGTGTTTGTAAAAGACAACTCAGGTAACAGTGTGATAAAATGAACTAAAGGAGTAAGACATGAATGACAATTTGGCCATATAAACTACCAAAATAATGTAATAACAAGGATGGGAGACAAAGAGGATTAATGGCAGTGATGTGGAAGTATGAGAAATCTATGTAAAATTAACAGAATGGACAGAGTAGAAAAGACTTGGCAGATGACTGGATGAACTGAATGGGCTATAGAAGTATAAAGGGCTCTTAGGGAGATACTTCTAAGATTTATCATTTCCTCAAGTATCATATAGTCCATGATAAGTAAATAAATATTGAAAAACCAAACAGAAAATAAATACAATATGGATGAAATTTTTAAAATAGTAACTACAGAGTTACCTGAAGAGAATGTCCAGCAGGACTTAAGCTGAATCTAAAAGTTTCATTAAATGAAGGCTCTCGATCATGTCTACATACTCTTGTTTTCTTCTTGATCACCTTTTTTTGGGTAGAGATGTTCATGACATATATTTTCACATATAAATCTGAAAATAAGATTCCATCCCAGTAAGTAATTTTCTATTGAAAGAACTATAATTGCATGCTGAAAGTTCTACCTATATTACACAAAGGCAATAAATGGTGTACAATTTGTTTCAGACAACATGAAGTGATTAAAAACATACCAACTTATTATTGCCTTGGATTTGTTTTCCTGTTGTTTAATAAAAATAATGGTCTAATTTGAAGAATTTCTGTTGAAGAATCTAGCCAAAAACTAGGAAAAAATTAACCCATATAGCAGAAATTCTTCTTTTCATATACTTTGATATATTCAGTATCTGACCACATTTGAATTAGCATGTCCCATGACATTTTAGACATACCCCAAATCAATTTCTAATTATATTTATCATTTTCATAAGATTATTTACCTGGTAAATGATCAGGAGACTTAAATTTGTAGGTAATATTTCTGCATTGGAGAACTTCAACTATCAGTTGTTCACCATCTGTCTTCATTTCCTTTTTCAATGCAATCTTGATTTCTCCCATTACCTGAGTTTTAACTGAAAAAATTTAATAAAATGTTGAGAAACATGTAATGTCATTCATTAAATATTAGTTCAATCATTCATTTATATATTCATTTGTTGAATGCTTATCAAGTGCTAAACACCTTATTGTATCCTGTGGATATCCAGATGAATAAAATACAGTCCAAACTGTTAAGGAGTAAATAGTCCCATCAAGAGATGGATAAATTAGACAGCTGCTTACAACAAAATCTATTTAATATAATGATGGGCTAGTAACAAGGGAGGGATGAGGACTTATAAGTAAATGTGTTACTCAGATGTGGATTTTTAAGAAAAAGAGTAATAGATGAGACTGTAGGAAGAAAAACCATCCATTACAGAATTCTAATACAATTTATAGGAAATAATAAGTCATGTGAAATTCAAGAAGCTGCTTGCCAACAATTGCTTATTTAACCAGGCTTGCCCCAAAATATTCACACTTACAACTAAACATGATTGTATATTATATCTATTACTTCCTGATTCCTTAGTAAAATAAATAGCTAGGAAGAATATGTAATAATAAAATTGTATAAGGCAAGTTATGATGAATGATATAAATAGGTATCAATGCATTTCCTTCCAGTGTTCTATCTTGAGTCTTATATGCCAGAACAAGCCATTCATACTAGGTCCAATCTTTTATTACTCCACTCATTTTTTATTAATTCATATATTCATCCATAAACTCATGTGCCAACAAGTATTTTATTTGCCATTCTACTCTGTGCTGAGCATTCTGCTACAGAGAATGAACACAAGAGAATGAAACCAATAACCAATAACATGTATGGTTATTGGTTTCACGATTTTGCCACCTACTGGGAGACAAATGCTCATCAGATTATTTCCACAATAAATGTCTGATTAGGAAGAAACAAAAGGCTCTGAAGTACAAGAACATGATATCAAAAGAGTCTGTAACAAAGGAACACTTGCCTAGGAAGTGCTGTGTGAAGTGAAACCAGAAGAATGAGAAAGTATTACCAAGGTGAGATGGATGGGGAAGGACATTCTTCTACAGAGAAGGCATGGTGTGTTCACAAATGGGAATATTATATGGGAAATGAGGTCATGTTAGTGACTTTGTTTTTACCTTTAGAACACAGAAATCTATTGATGGTTTAAACACACCTGCCAATAATTTGTTCTCAAGCATTTTGGTCTCAAGATTTATTTACACTCTTAAAAAAATTGAAGATCTTCAGAGAACATCATCTATGTTAATTATATCTGTTGACATTAGAAACCTTAAATTTCTAATTTTAAAATAAAAATATAAATATTTAAAAATTATTAATTCAGTTAAAGTGAAAATAATGTATCTATAAATGTTTTAGTAAAAATTAATTTTCTAAAATAAAAATACTATATTTTTTAATTTTATAAATGTTTGATTGGATAGAGGACAGATCGATTCTCATGCTTGTTCTACATTAAATTGAGTGCAATATATTATCTTAGTGAGAGTATATATGAAATCAAGTCTCTCTCAAATGTTTAGTTGGAAAGGGGAGTGATATTTTACTGTCCTATTCAGACAGTTGAGGATATTTGATAGAACACTAAAACTTTTACAAGAGATAGTTTCTTAAGATGAGGGGCAATGAGGAAACTGAAACCAAATCAGTGTACAGTGTACTGTACTATTATTTGAAAATCCATCATTTCACATTACACTTTGAATGGATCTGATTTTTTTTTGTTTTGTTTTGTTTTGTTTTAGTTTTGGGGCCTTGCACATACAAGGCAAGTGCTCTATCACTGAGTTTTATATCCCTAGCACTTTTTATTTTGAGACAGGGCCTTGCTAAGTTGCCCAAGCTGACTGACCTAAACTTTGCCATTCACCTCCCTCAGCCTTTGTGAGTAGCTAGGATCAGAGGTATGTGTCACCATGCCCAGCTGAACGGAACTTTTGACTCTGCGTAAGATAATAATAAACATATCACTCTAATTTATGTGTTGAAAAAGATTGAGTTAAAACTAGGGAAATTGGTTCATATGCTATAAATCAATCAATTTTTTCCATATTTCACGATATATTAGATGTATGGACCAAATTTTAGTTAGCATTTTTGTTTGGTTAATAAGGCAAAGCCTAATTTTATGCTGAATGACAGAAAACAAAATTCTGGTTTTGTTCTAAACAGTCTAAAATGCTGAGATTGGTACATATGTCAGGCATATTCAGGTCAAAAAGGAGTAAACCAAAAGAAAAACTCTGTATAAAGACAAAAATCTAGAAATCATAATGAAAATACAGTAGTTTTGAATGGCTATGCATCACTTATGTAGTTATGTAAACAAAACTACAAAATAAGAGGATTTGGGAGATATAAGGAAGAATAAAGAGAATAATAATAAAAAATTTAATGCACTATTGGTAGTAAAAGGCTGGCAAAGGGGACTAAAATAAGTAGACATAAAATTGAGGCACAAAAACTGATAAAGTAGAGCTAATAGATCTATATCAAACACTATAGCCTGATAATAGAGAATACGTTTTCTCAATCAGTATGGAGCATCACAAAGATTGATAATATATTATGTTACAAAGATGACATCAATAAGTTCTATAAAACTGAATTATTACAAAAATTCTTTGATCATACAAAAACAATTCTTGCGTGAATTATGAAATATTGTGAGCAAATAGTAAGTTCTACACAATTAAAGATGATTAAAAAACTGCAGCAGAATTTGTGTGTTAAAGTAATAATCAGATGAAAATCATACTCCAATATCACATGAAATAATGATCAGAAGAAAATACATATACATTAATATTGTATCAGTAAAAATTTTTAAAAATAGTTGATTTAAATTCCAACTACAAAATCTAGAAGAACAAAGAAAAACAAAATAAAGTATAAGGAAGAAAATAATAAAGGAATATGCTAAAATTAATGAGGTAAAGAATATAAAAAGTAGGTAAAATTAATAAATCAAAATTCTTACACTTTGAAAAATATCAACTAAACAGAAAAAAACAGTTAAGGACATGCAGCCCTTAAGTATGGTAGCACTCTCCTTTCAATGATTTTGGTGTAAAAAGTTGACCTTCATGAATATACTCTAATACTAATTGGCCAATATTCTGTTTGCACATTCTTGACAGGAAGTACAAAATGTCATCTAATGTATTTATTAGAACCTGCAGGTAAGAATCCAGTTCTGTTTACTTAACTATTTTATATAACACTTAATTAGCCTATTCCAATGATCTGTTCCTTTCAAAGGGACCTTCGCAGGAAAATAGTCTCCAAAATAAAAATTAAAAATCTCTTTCTTTTAACATCTAGAGAAATTAGGGGTGGTAAAAAAGAAGAAAAGGAAAAAGAAACAATTTAGGAAAGTGTTAACCAGTAGCAACCAAAGAATAAGTTATAGTCTTCTGCCAGAAGACCTAAAACCTCGTGTGTAGGAGCAGAAAGGCTAATTCCAGCATAGCCTAGCAGCATTCCTGAATATACCATATGTCATAGGAATTGCCAGGAAAAGAGAATGAGTTGACAAAGCCCTGAGAATTATCACTAAATCCTTTATTAGTGAGAAGTAGATGAACAGTGAGCACAGACAGTTGAGGAAAAGTCAAGCTTAGTCTAGGAGGTCAGCAATCTTGGCACATCACAAGGAAGTATGAGAGGTTCAGTAGATTAAAACAAAACAAAACAAAACAAAAAACCAGCCGGGGATCCCTGTAACTGGTGTTTCAAGATGAATCAGAGTGTGAAAATATTAGATTGTCTTTTTTTAGGATTAAGACATTCCTGTGTTTACTCTCGTGAATATAGGCAAAAAATATCCAATCAAACCCAAAAGGGGAACAAAACCTGGTCAACTAGGTTTGTAAATGTATCCATCAGGTAATTGTAACTCTTGGCTGTAAAGGCATATAGAAGTAGATAAAAATATCCCTCATCTCTCAAACCACACCTAGAATAGAGGAAAAAAGAGGATTGTTACAGAAAGGGAGGGTGTCAAGGAAGTGTCATTCCCAAAATTTGGAGCCAATAGAACTTGTGGACAGAATTGATTACACTAATAAGTATGAGAATTTTTTTTCTGGGAGAAATTCACTTTTATAGGTCATAGACTACTTATGTGCCTAAAATCCCACCATGTGAAATTTGTTGTTGCTTCCCATCTTGTCACTCAGGGAGAAAGGTGGATTAAAATCTTGCTAAAGTTCCCAAGTCATCACATTGCCTGTTTCTTTCTTGGGAGTTTAACTTCACATGCTTCTCAGGGTGACACCTGTGAAATTTTTGATGAATTGCTCTCTGGTCAAAGAATTTTCTGGCTTGTACTTTCATATTTTTATTGAAGGAAGAGGATGTGCTTAGAGTAGATATTTATCCTGCAGGATGAAATTGTCTCAAAGACGTGGATTGTGGTAATGGTGGTTCATCATATCTATCATCTTCCATTTTATATGGTATGGAAGCCTCTGTTTTGAGACAGATGCATGGGTGGAAATGGAAACCTCTGTGACCATGCCTCCACAAGGTGGAGAGCAGCTCATTATTTGTTTGACTTTGAAGCCCAAACTGTCTCACACACAGACTATGTGTACTGTTGTTATAGAATAAAGAGCAAATGGTGGTAGAAAAATGCTTCAGCTAACTTCCAGGTGTCTTGGTATCCTGAACCCAATTCTTTCTTGGTGGTGTTAAAAAAATAGAAATTAAAAACTGAAAGAACAGATTTTGAATGTTTCAGCATGTGTGCGTGCATACATGATAGATGTTTAAGGAGACAGAAATGTTTAACTGATTTGAACACTACACAGCAGACACAAGTTTCAATATACCACCCAGTACCCTACAAACATGTATAATTTTTAATGTGTCAATTTTAAGAAAATAATAAAATCAGTCATACTCTAGAGTAGATATTTATCCTGCAGGGTGAAACAAACCTAGAAATTAAGAATAGACAGGAGAAAAGCAAGAAAAGGAGGGGACATATTTGAGAAATAGATGACAAAATAATGATGAGGCAAAAATGGGTATTGTAAAGTCAAATACACAAATGATCTAATTTAAAAAGTATTAATGAATTATAAACATCAGGGAATGAAATTAGACAATATAAAAAATGAATATTATTGTCACAGAGAAAAGCCTTAAGATAATATAAAGAAAAATACAGAGAATAACAAGTTAGGAAACAATGATAGACACATGGAACAGAAAGATCAAATTCAATATAAATAGTTTCTCAGAAAAAGTAAATTCAAGAGATAGAAGGTAACATCTATTTAAAAATATAGAAGTCTTTCTCCAAAATAACAGAAAAGTAGATCTGTGCATAGAAAGAGTACCCATATACCTGAAAATATTGGTAAGTTGATATATTGACATATCCAATATAATACTATACTTCACAGATAACAGAAAATTTTCTTAAAAGAGCCATGAGGAAAAGAGAACATTGATGTATAAAAGAAACATTTTAAAATATGTGTGACAGTATAAATATTAATAGGATAATGACTATTTGGGAACATAAAGCAAGGAGTGACAGAAAGAAGGAAGAAGGAGGAAAACCTGAAGATGAAATCCAGGCAAGCAATCAAATAATGAAAGAGGGAATCAGAAGAGAGAGGAAAAGAGCTGGTCTCCTTATGTTTTAAAGTAGACAATCAATAGAATTTAAAATTGAAATATAGTAATAAAAACAACAACCCCTCAATGTTCAAATATTTAATTTTGTTTCTTAAATAGTGAAAATTTTCACTGTTATGAAGTGAAATATGGATAAAATATTTGTTGAAATTAACTCAATCCTTCATTTTCACTTTGATATATTCACTGTTAAATTAAAAGACAATATAACCATTTTTTGACAAAGCATAAAAATTTAATTCCATTTTAACAAAATTGAGTCCTATTATCTCTTTTGCTGGTTGAAGTGTTCCAACTAATGTAATTGTCAGTTTGTCTTATTTTTTATTTTCCACCGGTTTTCTTTTTACACTTTTTCATTAAGATATGCAGTGGTCTCATGGACCACATAAACAAGGGATCTCTATCCTCATATCACATTAAGTGAACTTCAAACCAAAGTTTTTCAGAAAGGATAAAGAAGGACATTTTATACTGCTTAAGGAAATCATACACAACAAGATATGACAATTGTAAATATCTATGCCCCAAACAATAGAGCATCCATGCATATCAAACAAACCCTTCTCAATTTCAAGAATCAAATAGACCACAACACAATAATACTGGGTGACTTTAACACACCTCTCTCACTACTGGACAGATCTTCCAAGCAAAAACTAAGCAAAGAAATCATAGAACTCAATAATACAATCAATAATTTAGACTTAACAGATATACACAGAAAATTTCATCCATGAACAAGTGAATACACTTTTTTTCTCAGCAGCATGTAGATCCTCCTCTAAAATAGACCATATTTATGCCACAAAGCAAGTCTTAGCAAATACAAAAAAATAGATACTACCTTGCATTGTATCTGACCATAATGGAATGAAATTAGAAATCAATGATAAAATAAAAAAGAGAAGCTATTTCAATACCTGCTATTGAGGATGCATGGATAATAGAAGACATCGGTGAGGAGATAAAAAAATTCTTGGAATTATTTTTAATATACATAAAAATGTAAAAATTGTACATATTGGTGGAGTACCACACTTTCAATACAGGTCGCATTATATAATGTTAAATCAAGTGCAGACTTTTTAAAATAACTGTACATGATAACAAAATCATCCTTACTCAGGAGAAATTTTATTTTCCTAGATTGATTGAAATTTGCTAACAATGGTTTTAAACATAATATTTGGAAATGTGTTGCTATTATTTTATTGCTTTTAAAAATAATTATGATTTCAAGTCAGCATGAACATGGAAAAAGAAAGATATGCAGTGGTCTTCCTGCTTTTTTCTCTTTTCCCTCCCTTCCCTTCCTTTTTTTCTTTGCATAGTGTTGGCAATGAAACCCAGGCCCCTCTTAGATGCTAAACAAGTGTGAGGGACACCACAGCTTCATTTTTTTCTCAAAAAATAGTTTACATGTATTTCATATTTAGAAACTATATGTATGTTCTATCTATATGCCTAAATTTATAGAAATATTTCTACCTCTATCTAATATATATTGGGGGAAATGTATTTTAAGGATACATTAAAATTAAAAATTAACAAAACAATCATCTTAAAAACAAAATAGGATTAGTATAATTTCTATTTTGCAGATGAGAAAACAATGGCTTAGGTATTTATAGTAACTTGCCATGCTGTTAAATGACTTAACCAGAACTTTAAAAACCAGAATCTAAAGATCTTCTGATTTAAAGTCCAAGGTTTAATTTTCTCATGAACACCTTTCATTTTCTGTGGAAAAGATCATTAAATCATTAAATAAAAAATCATTAAATAAAAAAAATTATTAAAAATCATTAAATAAGTCATTAAATGAAAAACTTGACTCATTTGTAGGAATATTCATTTTGAAGGATCTTTTTAACAATATCAGAATGAAAGTATTTTCAGAGTCTAATTTTCAGCTTTATTTTAGCTATACTGGACCACATCCTGGACATTATCAGAGAGGGTACATCCAGCAACTGTCCAATTCTTTAGGCAATGAAAGAGTCTTCCAGAAGTTATTGTCTGCAAGCAGATATTATGTCAATTGTGTAGTTAAACAACAAAAACAGCAATAAATCTTTTTGAAGTACTCAAGTTATTTGAGATCCTATTTATTTAAACATGTAAAGTAATTTACAAGAAGTGAATATTGATCAATATTTTTTTATTACATTACTGGAATCTATAACACTTGGCATCATGTAAATTGAGTTTTACTATCTCTCAGAATTCTATTGCATCCTCAAGCAACTTTTTCCAGTGTAAGACGTCTTTGTTTTAGGCACATTTCTCTTTAAGAGGCAATGTTAAATTAACTGAAAGTGAGTAAAATGTGGACAAGAAGGAAAGAATAGTACTTGGTAAAAGTAAAGTCTGTGTAAGGAAAACAGTAGAGTATGAATAAAATCCTCATCGACAGATTTATTTGCATTTGCAAATTTCTGTTAATATATACTAATACCCATGAGCAGATTAGTGGTACTAGCTAATGAAATCTCAATTGGTGTTATGTAAGATGTATATTTAGCCCTGACAGTCTTTCACCTCATAATTGTCACCTAGCTCCAACTGTTCATTCTAAAACTAAGAAAAGTCTAATAAGGAATTAAGATGTACTTAAAAGAAAACAAACAAGAAATTCTGACTTTTAGCCCTATGAGAAGACAGGCAAGTCACTAAACCTCTCTGGTTTGTGTTTTCTGCTATGTAAAGTGAAAATATTTAATAAGATTATTTCTCTCTTTCAGCTCTATAGAATAAAATTTTGGACATTTTCTAAATATAATAAAATAGGTTCATTTTGGCCCTCTAATAACTAAACACCTTTTCTAAATAACTTTTTCTGTTTGTTAAACCTGTCATTATGGAAATTGTTATTAATGTTCTAATACTTGTCAATAGCCAAAGAAGTGTTGTATATTGCTTCATATATAGTTTTGTTTTCCTCCCTTTCATTGTTTTTACTCTATCAGTTTTATATATGTAATTTTTTTCTTTTTTAAATGACAAGATTACAAAGTTAAACTATTACCACAATGCCTGAAATGGTGATTACCCAATAAACATATTGTGATGTTTTGATATACGTTTAAAATATGGAATTAGGTGTTGAAGTTAATTAAATCTTTCACCTTCCATGCTTATATTCTTTCAGCATTACTGATGCAATGAAAAATCAGTTCCAGAACTAATTGACCATGTATCTCTATGATTAGGTCAATTGCTCATATGCTCAAAATAAACCAAACAAGAAAAATCATGTATTAAATTATCTATATGTCAATATATTTTAAATTGAATTTTCTATGAAAGAAAAGGAAAGGAAAAGAAGTCATCTTCCACTTTGCTGAACCTGTCAGACAGAGAAAATAAGCTCACTATAATTTGTTCTATTCACCAGTCTTTCTCTATAATTTCCATACAGGTGCATTAAAGCTGCCCTCAAGTCTATAATAATTTTACTTTCCCTCTTCAAAAAGTTCAAAGGCCTTTAGACTGTGGAACTCAATAATTATCTATAATTAGCACCTTTTCTTTATACCATATCTTCAAGTAGAAAGAAAAGCTACTAGATTTTTAAAACAGGTCTAGCCATCTTATTGGTATTGAATATTATCTCCTGATTTAATCATTTGTGGAGGCTATGTTAAAGTCCCTGACATGTATTTTAATTCTCAGAAACATGTTTTCTGGACAAAATTTCCTAAATATACAGAATAGTATATTTGTAAGGACAAAATAGAAGGAATGAACTACATTATTTGAAGGTTTATCCTACTTATTCTAAAAGAGGGAAGCAGAATGGAACTAATTTTTTTAATTCAGTAATGTATTAGATTTTATTCCTAATGCCCTATGGTATGATTTCCTGGGGTTAGTTCTTGATAAATCTGTTTATGCAATGAAAATGACACAATGCAGCTATCTCCAATATCCAGCTCCATTTCTATCTATGTGTTTATGGGATGACCATAAATGTTTGGGCCAGCACTTTTTACTAACAAATACCATGAGTAAAGAATTAGAAAGAGAATACTAGGATTTGGAAAATGCTAAGGGACCAGGATAAAAGTCTTTAGAGAGCAGCTCACAGAATTTGGTTTTAAGGGAGGAAAAAAAAGAATCATCACCCTAAAATAAATCAATAAGTTAAATTTCTATTATTTTAGAGTATACATTCATCTGTAACCAAATAAATAATATTATACTATGAAGTGATGTATACCAATTAAATAATTAAAATAGCACATGTAAACTTCTGCTATGTTATCTTTTTTCTTCTCAAAGATATAAAATTAAGTAGGCATTATTGCTCTTACTTCCCTCGCTTTAAGCTAAATGTTTAAACATAATGTGTAGACGTGCTTTAGTTAACTTTTTCACTACTGTGACTGAAAGATCTGACCAGCACAATTGTAGATGAGGAAAAGTTGATTTGGAGGCTCACAGTTTTGGAGGTCTCAATCCATAGATAGCAAGCTCCTTTCTTCTGGGCTTGAGGGGAGGCAGACATCATGGTAGAAGGGTGTGGTGGAGAGAAGCAGCTCATATGATGATCAGAAGCAGAGAGAGACTCCACTCACCAGATACAAATGCCCCAGAAACATACCCCAAAGCCACGTCCCCAATGCCCTCCTCCTCCAGCCACACCCAATCTGCCTTCAATTACCACTCAGTTAATCCCCACTAGGGGATTAATTTACTGATTGGATTAAGATTCTTAAACCTTCTTGCATTGTCTCACATATGAGCTTTTGGGGGATACCTCACATCCAAACCATAATGTGGTACTGCAACTAGATTAGATGTTTCCAGCAAGACTGTTCAGAGTTATTGGAAAAATCACAGTAAACTGTATACCATGTGATAGTAATTTTGTGCCAAGTTTATGTGTCTCTGTGTCTGCATGTGTTGGGCAGGGAATTTGGAATGGGGTGGAGGATCACCAAGAATGTGTATATGTGGATTGAGCTGCTCAGGATTTGTGGAGAGGTTGTCCTGAAAAGAGAAGTATGATCAAGATAGGAAATTAATGCTTACCAGTTTCTATTCTAAACCATTAATTTGTGAAAGGGTACTTCTTTACCTGTTTTGTGCTGGGAGTTATGATTGACTTGAAGGGCAATTAGCATGTATTCAATTAATTGAACAAATCTTGTGTTCTAGGTACTATAAAGTTCATAGCCTTTATAGTATAAGGATAGTGTAAGTACTAAAACCTACTTATTCTTGTCTTTTTAGCCTACCATAAAACACCTAGCATATATTAGATGTTTAATGGTTGAATTTGTATAATTTCACTCCCCCACCCTCTCTCTCTTTTTATACACAGGATTAAACCCAGATCGCTTAACCACTGAAGCAGATCCCCAGCCCTTTTGATTTTTTTCTTTTAAGACAGGGTCTCAGTAAGTTGCTTAAGGCCTTGGTAGATTACTGAGGCTGGTGAAACCTGTGATCCTCCTGCCTCAGCCTCCAAAGCTGGGACTACAGGTATATGCCTTCGTACCTAGCTTAAATTTGTATAATTTCTCTAATCTTTATAACACACCTACGGGATAGATGCCATTTCTACTTAGATCTGAAGAACGTGATCCCTCAGGTCTCAAAAGCCCAGGCTTTCCTTGACTCAACTATGCTGAGGCTGGTGAGAGATTTTGGAGTGCTTTCTAAGTCTATTTGTAAAATAAATGATTGTATGTCAGCCTGTTAATTTCATTTTCATTTATGTGTACATCAGAAGCTCTATTAAAGCTATAGAGTGGCATCCTATTACATTCATATCTTAGGGTTGAATGGGGGCTGAGGAAGGAGGCATTTATTATATTTTCATTAAAAATACTTTTTCCAAGGAAGAAGACTTCTTGTAAGCTTTCATTAAGACCTTTATTTGAAATAATCCAGATTCAAGGAGATATATCATACAATAAAGCAGGCATTCTGGCCTGATAAGATTTAAGAGTTCTGTTAAAATAGGACAAGTCTGCAGTTCCCTCCATATTCTGTTACATAAAGGAAGCCATTGTCTCTGAGATAAAGCCAGAAAGAATATAATTTTGGGAGGGAAAATTGATATTTTTCTGATTGAGCTCCTACAATGTTTCTGATTTTTTTTTTTCTTTTGGTAGATGCTTTTTAGCATTCATTTTATCATGACTAAAAATAACCAGACTTCTTTGTAAACATTTTTAGTTGAAAGCCTCCTATTACCTTGTGTGAGACATCAGATAATTTTCATAAGAAGCAAAAATGAAAACTCAAATGGACATTCCCTTCAACATGCTTACAGTTTTGAAACAACTGCCCAAAGCCTCAAGGAAACAAAGCCCAGGAGTGAGGTAGGAGAGCTAGCTAGTGTAATGACCAATATGCTAGTAAATCCTTTTCCAGAGAAAAGTGAAGCTTAAGAAGACAAGAGTAGCTTCCTGTGTCCCCAAGGCCCTGGTTACAATGCCACCTCAGTTCTATTGACCTTTTGTCTGAAAGCAGGCAAATCACCCTCGCAGGGAAGCTGTGGGTCTACATATATTCTCTTAACATGGAGAAATGTCAGCATCATCATATAATAGATTTAGAAAATAAAACCAGATAATGGTATAATTCAGGAAAAGTAGGAACTCTATGAGGAAAATAGTCTGTCTCTGTAAGTGTGACACTATGGTAACTGCAGAACAGACTTGGGCTCCTCCCTGGAGTGGATGGCCACCAGGCAGCCAGGTAGGCTCTAGCTCTAGTGTGCCTACCAATACCTCCTGAATGAGGGTGAACAGATGGTAGAAGTCAAATATTTGCATTGGCCCATGGGGTTATTTACATCATTTATCCTTCTTTGTCCTTGGTTTAATTCAACACTCTTAACATGCAATAATTTTGATTCTCCTTGCAGTTTTAACTGAATTTGTGGTTTACTATTTTCTACTAGGTGCATCACATCGAAATAGTTTGCTGTTCTATAAGATTCTCCAACTTTATTTTTTCCAGCTGCCATTTCATCTCCTTTCACTTAACTGCCATGCTAGTTAAAAGATCAAACTAATTCTACCCCAATGATTTATTATTAACCCTCATATACTAGATTATTTTTTCACCTCTCCAGTTCCCCTCTGTCTCCCTATGTTTCACCCCAAGAAGATCCCCATGACCTTCACTGCCTGCATTTCCTTACCTTCTAATTTCCGATGTAGAAAAAGCTTTCACCAGCAGGAGCCCTAAGGGTAGGAGGAGAGGCTAGGGATTTATTTCCTTCTCTCACCCAATCCAATCTGCCAGTTCATTTTTTTGCAAAGGCTTCTATTATTGTCCAGGGTCCCTTCTACCACAGCTATAGCTTTCACTGGGTTCTGATAACAAACAGCCTCTCTTCTTGTGTTTCATTAAACAGAGATGGCAATGGCTCTTTGTTGTAGTGAATTCCTGTGTGTTTCACCTTCCAATGTTGGCTCTCTAAATATGCCTAACTTTTTAAATGGTCATTTCATTAAAATCTTTTCAGTTACTTTCTCGATCGTGTCAACTGGTGAATAGTAGTATATTATGTGATGTTCAATATTGCATAACGAATTGAAATAAGGATCCAGGATTTTCTTCTTCTGATAGGGAGATATTTTCCCAATTCCATTTTTGATGATCTTTTTGGATTTATGATGTCACTTTTATTTCCATATATTCCTAAATCTATCTCTGATTTATATGCTATGCTTTATGTGCTATGGCATTGTTTCCTTTATCTTGCATAAGTCCCAGTCAATTGTAAGTTGTCAGGGTTTTTGCTCTGTATAGTTACAAAACCTCAGGTTGGTGGGGCAACCATCATCTTCTCCCTTGCTGACGAACATACCTGAAGGAAAAGAGAACTCTGCAAGTCCTAATGAGGTAGGGCAGAAAAAATAAGAAATAGGAAGAAAAGAAACATAAATAAAGGATAGGAAAATGGGATTTTAATTCAGAAGTTTTTCACATACTTTTCTAGGCCTGTCACTCCCAAAGCCAGTATCTATCCCACACCTGATACTCCCCAATTTCCTGGGAAATTTGAAAATCTATGTGTATACTGGTAATTAACTCCCTGATAAGTAGATTAAGCAAAGAGAGAGATGATATCTTGAGGAACCTATAATTTAGGAAACTTTCTATGGTTCAGATAATGAAGATCTCATCAGCCTATAGATCTAGAGATTGACCAGACCACCAAAAAACTGTACTGATATCATTCCTACATGCTTTTCCATACCCACTTTTCACTAAGTTTCCTTCAAAAGAAGAGCTAGGAACCCACATGTGTATCTCTTACACTCAAGATGGCCTATATTCTCCTTTGAATTTATATTCCTTGCTTTATTATCAAAGGTATTTCTCTCTCTCTCTCTCTTTTTTTAAATATTGTTTTAGTCGTAGATGGACACAATGTCTTTATTTTATTGCTTTGTATATGGTGCTGAGGATCGAACCCAGGGCCTCACGCATGCGAGGCAAGCGCTCTACCGCTGAGCTACAAACCCAGCCCCGGTATCTCTCTCTTGAGATGCCCCCATTTTCCCTTGATGTATATCTGCTTTCCTAAGTAAACCTCTGTCTATGCCTTTGACTGAAGTGTGCTGAAATTCTCTCACATATACCAAGAACACAGATGATCCTGAGTCAGATTCCTCCTTCACTTCAGGGACTGCTTGGTCCCTTTTTCAAAGGCACATCTTCTCCCATGATATCTTTTGGTGCCCAAACATGGGACTTGAAGTCATTGACTTGTAAGTCTACTCAAATGTTTTTTTTTTTTTTTTTTTTTTTCCTGTGGTCTATGACTTATTCCATTAGTTCCTGTACTTATAATATTTCCCTCTGCTTCTTTAACTTTCAAAGAACAAAAGCATAAACTCCATATGCCTTTCTTACCATGGCTCCCCTTTGTGGGTGGCTGAGAAATCCCAAGGCATATAGATAGATTAAAGTGGCAAAAAGGGATGGTAGACACCCTCTTAGGTATCTGGTAAGAGTCTTTAAACTCCAAAAACACGAAGGAACTCAATGATTTCTAAAATCCTTTCCTTCTCTTCTACTTATAATGCTTTGTAGGATTATCTCTGTAGGTTGCTCAGCTGCTTGATATCTAAGATCTGCTAGCTCAATTGGGCTGGAAGTCTTCCTAAGACCAAAGGGAAAAAATTTTACTTTTTGATCCAAGCCACCATGGTTGATTTCTCCCTTTTTTTCTCTTTTCCTTGGCCAAAAGCCCTCTTCCCCTTTAAAAATGAGTGGTGTTCATTAAAGCATGACACAAGATTGAGAAAATGAATGCTTGCTCATAAAACACTGAAGATAGGAGATATCCTTTGGTTTAATTCAATACTCTTAACATGCCCCATTTCTAGGTCAGAAGGAATTAAGTGGCTCATCTGGAAGATGTATATGAAGAATTGATCTCCCAGTGTCTTAAACACTCCCTTGTTTCATCAAACATGGAGTTCATCCAAGACACCTTTTTGGAGGGACCTGACCTTGATGTGATAATCAAAGAAGCTACCTCCATCAATCACCACATTCAAACCTCACACACTTGGAGGTCCACTTCTTAACTCTATAAGCTTTTGCTATGAACCTAACTTCTGAGGATGAGCTCTTATCCTGTCTTCTCTTACTCCCTTCTTTAAACAATCTCTGTGCAATCTTGTATTTCATGCTACAGCTAAATCAGCTACTGTCAGCTAGAAGGTATTCTTAGTCCTTTGCTTTAACCAAAATCATACTAATTTTCATGTTTATTTTCACATTTTCTGTGCTTGATACTGGTGAAGTAAGTCATTCAAATCTGGGCCCAAAATTTAACGGATAAAGTTCTGAAAGAAACTCTGTTCTCTTCTCTGTCTGACCTCTTATTTTAGTTGAAAAAATCCCCAACCTACTGGTACTATTTAACTGAAAGTATGATGGCTCCACCTCTGGTAGGGCAGCAATTGCCATACTTAAGATTCTTTGCTTGGGGTCAGATCTCACCACAGAGACATTATGGCCATTAGGCATTCATCCTTCTTAGTAATGAGACAGAATGTCAGTTATAAACGAATCTCATTCTATTTCAACTTATCTGACTTTGTTCTATCCCCAAATGTCTCCAAATTCGCTACCAAGTCTTTGTGTCCCCATTATCTTACAATTGTAAATTCTCAAGCACATGTAGATTATTTGGGATCTCAGGGATATTCTTTTCATAAAAGACTAAAACTTCTTTAGTCTTTTCATAAAAGACTAAACTTTCTTTCTTGAGGATCCCCAAATGAAGGCTCCTGGGGCTCCAGAAATTCCTTGAAGTGGACATATTATTGGCAATAAGAAAGCTTGTACTCCTGAAATTTGCAGATGGCATAAGGAGGCATTGTTCTTTCAGGCTGGGCAGGATCTCAGTAGTAGGGAAACCTGACCACTGTGAGACTAGCAGCACAGGATAGACTTAAAAGATCTCAGTAAGGAATTATAGAGCATGCCCCTAATGTCTATATTTTGACTTTCTTTTCTTTTAAGAAACACACACACATGTCCCACCTTAAAATATGCAAATTACAAGATTATGGGTAATTTCATGTCTATCCTTGAGAAGTCACCACTCAGGTGCATAATAAATTTGATAAATAATTGGAACTATTTTAAGGCAGTGAACTTAAGGGAAAGTAAATTTACTTTTTCTATAACACAAATTGATCCTAATATGGAGAATGAGGAAATATAGTAAAAAAAGTGGAAACCTAAATATGTCAGTTTATTTTGTTCTGTAAATGGGAAAGAAAATAGACAAGGATCTAACAATCTATCTCCCTGCTATCTTTTCTAAGAGAAACAGTTATTCAAATGCTGTTATCTTAGGCAATTATTCTAGAGCAAACTATTACTATTCTATAATCTCTCTTTCATACTATTTGCCAGCCATCTGTGAGAGGCTCTAATTAATGAACACCTATAACTTTCCTGTTCCCCTCCTGTGGGCATCCAGTAAATAAAAATTGAAAACTATTAAAATCATTATTTCTATTTTTATGTATGCTTGAATACATGTGTATATTGTATATCCACATGTGTATTGTCTATGTGATGCCAAATTGGCTTATAGATATATGAGCATTCATAGAGTTTAAAAAAAAGAATCCAACTGCCTCTAAATTCATATATCTTTATTAATATTTAACAAAAATATTAATTTAAATTTTTGGTTAAATAAAAGTAAAGGATATTTCAAAAATCAACATGCTTTTGCCAAGATTGAAAGCCAATCAGGATGTACCTGTTTCTGTTAGATGTTTAAAATAAAATGTCCATTGTTTTTAATGTTTATATTTGACAACAACAATAACTTTAAATGTTAACTGCTTGTCTGATATCTTGATTTTTATGGGTGATCTAAAAATAGCTATTAAAATAGGCAAATCAGGTAAATAAAGGATAAACATTTATAAGTTTAAAAACATATTTTCTAAGTTGAATTAAAATACTAAAACATCAATTGTTAATTATAAATTCAATAATCTAGGTTTCTTAAATTCTATAAAAGATAATATATTTGGGTATATTAAATGTATTTTCATGTATTTAGAAAAACTTTAGGATGCTTTCTTCCTGGATTTTCATTAAATATAGACTAAAGAGTTCATTAATATATGTAATTTTATACACAAGGAATACAAAATATTTAAGCTGTATGAAAAGCATCTATTCTTATCTTATTGAGAAGGAATAGTTTGTCTAAATCCAAAAATAGATACAGGCATGTGGAGGTATTTTGTTAAAGAAAGGAAAAAAGAAATGATTTTCAATGAGAAAGGATTTTTCATGATAAGATTTCTTGTCCTAAAATAAATTACTGGATCATTCCAAGATGGGTGAAGAGAGACAGGACAAAACATAAGGATGTAAAAGGTCTAAATAAGTTGCAGAAGTATGTGTGTATGATAAATTTGACTGTAACTTGATCATTTAAAGAGTTTCAAGGTCAAAATTTAATACACTGATGTAAAATCAGAATCTTTTTGTATTTAAAGCAATAGGTTTTATGCTCTCAGTAACATTTGTAGATAATTGGCATAAGGAGCGAAGATTTTGTGTTTTATCAAGATAATCTCTTGTAATCACTTAAATAAACAGTCTGATTTATTAAAGTGCTTCATGGACTCTTAACAACCACACTGTAATTCTCATTAATTTAAACAACTATTGTTTTGGGTTATTGTAGTATGTTTAATACTCTAAATATCTAAGACTGAGACTACACACACACACATACATCTGAAGGCTAAATATGCTATATACATGAGTTTTGTCTAGATAGTATGCAAAAGTGTTAAAATTAAAGGTATATACTTCTAATATATGCAAGAAAAACCAATAAATGCCATATTTTATTTTATTTTATTTTTTGTGTTCTTTTTTTCTTTATTCTTTATCAATTTTAGGGAGGATACCAGAGATTGAACCCAGAAATGCTTAACTACTGAGCCCCATCCCTAGCACTTTTTATTTTTTATTTTGTGACAAGGTCTTGCTAGGTTGCTTTGGGCCTTGCTAAAGTGCTGAGGCTGGCTTGGAACTTGAGATCCTCCTGCTTCAGCCTCTTGAGTCATTGGATGCACCACCATGCCCTGCTATCAATTTATTTTTTAACTGAAACAGGTGAAGTAAGTATATATATCACCACAAACATTTATTCTTTCTATATGGTGAAAACTTTGGAAATCCTTTCTTCTTTTTATTTATTCATTTTTATTTGTGTTTGCTTTCTTTTTAAATATTTTATTCTTTTTAGTTATACATGACAGTAGAATGTATTTTGACATATCATACATAATGGAGTATAACTGCCCATTTTTGTGGACATTATTGTTAATTATGATCACCCTATTGGGTAATAGCACACCAGAACTGCTTGTTCCTATCTAACTGTAATTCAATACCCATTGATCAACATTTCTCCATTGCTCCCTGACTCTTGCTTATTTTAAATATTCTATGTGTACCTTAAAACAGACAAAATGTTGAATTAAACTTTTAAAAATTTTTGCCATTTTTATTTAGTATCTTTCATCCACACACACGCGTGTGCACGCACACATACATGCACTACCTGCCATTTAAAACCTGGCTTTCACCTATTTGCTCTGACTAAATGTTTTATTATTGTATAATTGAGATGTACTTGTATATCAGGTAGTAAGTCTGTGATAATTAGCACTGTTTCCAACATTTATAAGAGGGTTAAAGTTACTTTATGATTTTTATCAATACTATTAACCTATACAGTCCATAATTACAGTTCTCTTTCCAAATAATTGCTTCTAAATTTTACTCCAAAAGATAAGTTAACATATGAACCATTTCTATGTTACTGTAATGTTAATTATTACTGGCTTTTGTATGTGTGTGTGTGTGTGTGTGTGTGTGTGTGAGAGAGAGAGAGAGAGAGAGAGAGTGTGTATGTGTGTGTGTTTCACAAGTATATGTCTTCTAAAAAGCAAAAGCTTAAAAGAAAAAAAACTTTAACAAGCTAGTGTCCTCCAAACTCATATAATTAGAAATAATAGTCTTTTTTCACATTTATATTTTTGTGTTTCTATAATGACCATCATCTTTAAGCAAAAGTTATTAAATTTGCCCAAAGACTTTGTATTCAAAGCATGCTACTCTAATGATTAAAAGATTGGGCATTGATAACCTAAAAGTCACCAACATAACAATCATCTGTAAAGAGTGGGATTTAAAAGATTTATTTATGTCATCTAATATTTTCAAAACTACTATATAAACTGGATTTGTTTTGCTCCTAATATTTTTGTTTTATATTTTCCTTGTAAAACTTCATAACTGTTTCCTATTAACATTTTACAGAAGTACAACTTAGAATAATCTAAATAGTATTTTAAGATGATAGTCACCACCTGCAAGACAGGCTATAACACTGATGCCTATTCATTAACAAGAACTGGTGGAATTGACCCTCTTAGTGCTCAACATCTGAGAATTTTAAAAAATCATGAAATGAAAGGGCTAAGGAAAAAGCAGCCAGTATTTTGTCTCTTATCCTCCAAGGTCAACTAGGACCCAGAGAATGACAGAACTCCTCTAAGGGGCCTACAACTCTGGTGAGTCAACCAACCTTCCCATCAGGGGGATTGCTAAGACTCCAGAGGAGCTACCAGTACATATTCTGCCAAAAAGGAGGACCATTAAAAAGGGAATGTCCCCAGTGATTCTAAAAGAAGCCATGTGTTCAGCAGGACAGATGGCACAACGGATAGAGGAGAAAGACAAAAGTAGTCTTTCATCCTGGCAGATGGCGCAACTGATAGAGGAGAAAGACAAAAAGAGTTAAGAAGTTACTCACAAAGTTTTTAGAAGCAATACCTGAGGATCCTTGACTGACCTTAACAAAAACTTTAGAAAAAGATGTTTGCCCAACATAGGGTTATGCACTTTAGTCTCAGACACCCAGCAAGGAAGTATAACCAGAGAGAATTATACTATTATGGGAGTAAAAGAAAGAATCACGCTCATGGAGCACTCCTCCAACAACACACAATTTATTTCATTATATATCTTCTGACTTTGGTGCCCTCTTATATTCTGCTTTGTAATTTATACTAATTCTTCTACTTTTGGGCTTACAGTATTGATTAATATATGGCACCGGCTCCCCAAACTTGCCTCCAACTGAATCCTTATGTTATAAAATTAATACTTTCCCTTTTGAGGTTTTACAGGTCCAGGACCACACCACCACCAGAAGGGGAAAATTCTTACACATATGAGCCACTGGAAGATCCATAAATCCTGCTTTTAAAACAACTGTTTATGAGCCAGGTGTAGTGACACATGCCTGTAATCTTAGCAGCTCAGGAGGCTGAGGCAGGAAGATCACAAGTTCAAAGCCATCCTTAGCAACTTATAGAGGCTACCTAAGCAATTTAGCAAGAACCTGTCTCAAAATAAAAAAATAAAAAGTGTTGGGGATGTGGCTCAATGTTTAAGCATCTTTGGGTTCAATTCCTACTCCAAACAAACAAAAACAAAAACAAAAAAATTGTTTACACTGTTACCCCATGTATTATATTGGGAATCTTGCTTATTATCATTCCTGCAGGACTTTTACTTTTGGATAAGGGAATTACTTTACTCCATCAGGAATCTGCCTTCTCTTGGCAATCCTAATCCTCTTACTCCTCACCTTCTTATATATGTTTCCTGGCACTACTATATAGCAATACACATCTCAGGACCAATATTAAAAAGTACTTGCCTGTCTTCACCTAGTTGTCACCACTATCAGTACCTGATATGCTCCTATTTCTATTATTTGGCCCTTGCATTCTTAATTTTGTGATAAAATTTGTATCTTCTAGATTACAACACTTCCATGTTAAGAAGTTGGCAGTGCAAGAATTCCAACCCATGCCCACAGCTGAGACCAGTGTCTCTTTGTCTCCTCAGGAAGTCTCAGGATGAGACTTCCAATTCCTGGATATATAGAGTCATTGCCTCTTGTCAGCCTGAAGCAACCAGAAGATGGATCTTCACCCTCACTGACTGACGATTAAGCTATCAAAGTCTTAAGGAGGGTGGTGAGGTAGGACTTCCAAAATAAGGAATAAGTAGAAAGGTGATATAATGGAAACAAAGGAAAATAGGATTTTAATTCAGAAGTTCTACATACTTTTTCAGGTCTGTCACTCCCAAGCCAATCTTTCTCCCAGGCCTGTTAGTCCCCCAAATCTCTTGGAAATCTGTTAATTTACCTGTATGCTGTTAATTAAACTCCTGATCAATAGATTAAGCAAAAAGGGATACAATATCTTTAGGAACCTAAAATTTAGGGGATTTTCCATCACTATCTACTGACTGGATAGTGAAGACCACACTTGCCTAAGGTTCTAAATTAACCAAACCACCAGAAACCATTTTAAGTTCACAGGACTGATGCCATTCCTACATGTCTTTTCATACTCACCCCTTATCAGGTTTCCTTTTTAAAAAAGAGTTTGGAAACTCCAAAGCAAGTATCTAGATGATCCCACATTCTCCCTGAAATACATATTTTGTGTTTCACCCAAAATGGCATCTCCCCCCTGAGAATGCCTTTATTCTCTTTTGAATATATATCTGCTTTCCTAAATAAACCTTTCCGTGCCTCTGACCAGTATGCGCTGAAATCATTTTCCTTCATATATGCTAGGAACACTGCTGGTGCTGAGTCAAATTCCCCCTTATTTCTAGGAACTCCTCAGATATTTCTTTGGGGGATACCTCTTCTCCCATGAAACTCTGAATTATTGGTTAAAACTAGTTAAATTCTGTCTTAAAGAAAGGAAGAGAATCTGAGAAAGAGAGCAATGGAAATAATCAGAGCAATAGTAATAATCAGCGAACAACACTAATGAACGCAGTCTTTATTCCTCCTCACTTTACAGTGGACTTGGATATCGTAGCTTTCTGTTATTTCATGTGAATTTAAATATGTATTTTGAGTTCCTGAAACAAATGTGGCTGCTAATTCAACTGGAATTTCACTAGATTTAAATTTTTTAAAGGAGCGTGGAATAACTTCATTTACTGAGATCTCTCTTTCTATGTCTTTTGATGGAATTTCTAGGTTGGTTGTTTTTCTGAAGGCATCTTTGTTATTGTACACATTAACTTGAAAACACCTTAAAAATTGTTTTAAAGATTTTTTTAAAAAGTTGTTTTCATTTCACAGTAAATTGAGAGGAAGGTACAGAGATTTTCCTTATACCCCCATCCCCACACATGCATAGCCTCCCCCATTACCAATACCTCCCACCAATGTGGCTCATTTGTTACAAATCGACAAACCTACACGGACGTACCAAGACACACCATTACTGCCCAAAGACCACTGCTTACATTAAGGCTCACTTTCTATGTTGTATGTTCCAAGGGTTTGAACAAATAATAATGATAAACATCTACCATTATATGTAATACAAAGTATTTCACAGCTCCCCAGATCCTCTGCACTCTGCCTATTTAGTCCTCTTTCCCCTTAAACCCTGGCAAACACTGATTATTTTTCTATCTCCACAGCTTTGCCTTTAAACAAATGACATATAGTTGGAATCATTATAATCATCCTGTACTGTAATATATATAGCCTTCTCAAATTGACTTCTTTCGACTTATAGTATGAATTTAAATTTCTTCCATGTCTTTATGGCTTGAGCGCTCATTTCTTTTTAGCACTGAATAATATCTCATTGCCTTTGTACCACACTAATTTTTATTCATATATTGAAGGATATTGGTTGCTTTCATGATTTGGCAATTATAAATAAAGCTGCCATAAGCATTCACTGAGGGTTTTTGTGTGGACATAAGTTTTCAACTACTTTTAGTAAATACTAAGAAGTATGATACTGACTCATATGATATGAGCATATTTAATTTTGTAAGAAATGGTCAAACTGTTTTCCAAAGCAGCTTTACCATTTTATATTTTCACCAGCAATGTTTGAGATTTCCTGCTGTTCTGAATCTTTGCCAGAGTCTGGTGTTATCAATGTTAGGGATTTAGGTCATTCTAATAGATGTGTATGATCGCTTCATTGTTTTAATTTGCATCTTTTGATAGGATATAATGTGGAGCATCCTTTCATATTCTTATTTGCTTCTATGAATTTTAGTGAGGTGTATGTTAAGGTCTTTTTCTCAGATTTTTAACTGAGTTGTTTGTTTGGAGACTTCTTTTTCAAATTTGGACAACAGTCCTTTATCAGATGTGTCTTCTGGAAATATCTATTCCCAGTCTGTGGCTTATCATTTCAATCTCTTGAGAATATCTTTCACAGGGCAAAAATTTTTAATTGTAAAGAGATCTAGTCTATTAAGTCTTTCATAGTTTGTGCCTTTGGTATTATATCTCAAAAGTCATTGGCAAAGCCAAGATTTTCTCCAGTTATCTTTTAGGAGTTTTCTAGTTTTGCAGTTTACATGTAAATCTGTAGTTCATTTTGATTTACTTTTTATGAAGAACAAAGTCTGCATCTAGATTCATTTTTTGCCTGTGGACATCTAGTTGTTCCAGTATCATTTGTTGAAAAGAAAAAATGTTTTTTAGTTTTTATATTATAAATATTATTTTTGATGCTGTTGCTGTGTGTATTTATGGTTGCTTATTGGTAGTTTAGAAGAAATTTTTATTAGTTATATATCTGTTGATTTTGTCAGTTTTTCTATGTAGATGGTCACATTGCAAATAATTTGTTTTACTTTTCCCTTCCAGTCTTTATACATCTTACTTCATTTTCTTTCTTTATACATTAATGAAGGCCAATATCATGTTAAATATTAGTGCTAGTAGTGAACATTTTCATTCAGCCGAGGGCAAGAACCAAAATTTCTCCAATAAATAAATGACTTAAATAATAGAATCTTTAGAAAATAGAAAATTTAGAAAGGTCCCTACTTTTTTCCAATTTTCTAGAAGTTTTCATCAAACATTGGTGTTTATTGTAAATAAAATGATTTTTCTTCATTTAGGCATTGTTTCAATTATTGCAACATTAATGAATATATAAAATTATTTGTCAATTTTTTGTTGGGTATAATTTTTCAATTTTTTACTAACATATACAAGTTGAAATGAACATTTTATATGTAACATTCAAATGCAAGTTTTTAGCTAGGATATATTTGAATATTTAGGATATATTAGAATCATTGATTTAAAGAACATATACACATTTTTATCTTTGTCTTTGACAAATTGTTCTCAAATATTTATACTAATATTTCATGTACTGTTCTTCTATCAGTAACATTTAATTCCATTTTGTCACATTTGTATGAATTCTAGTGTATTCTTAATGAGTTTTAGAAAAACCATAGGAATGCATACACATACACACATTGTATCTTGATCTGTTTCCTTTACATGCAAACATTGTAAATGTCTGCTCTCAGTCTTCATATAGCTTTATTTTGCTTATGGTGCCATTTGTTTAACAAAATTTCTGTGACAATTGTACTGTAGTCAAATTTTTTAGTCTTTAATGTTATGATTTTGGTTTTACATTTTAAAAATCTATTATTATTCATTCAACAAGTGGATGTCATCAATTTCTTTTGAAAATTTCGGAGCATTACTTTATACTTTAGATGCTTAAAATTTCCACAATTGTTCATTCTTTGCTTTTTTAAAATGTGAGGTGGTAGTAATTATTTTTTATGTAGCAACCAATTTTCTTTATCTGAAATGCAATGTTTTATAAATAAAGTTTCTACATATATAAGGATATTTTCTGGGCGTCTTGTTCTGTTTCATTGTTTGTTTAGATTATAGCTGTTCTATACCACAGTGTTTTGTATACTATAACCTTATAATTAATCTTGATTACTGTGAGGAGCTAAACTTTACCATTTTTCTTCAAAGGTATTTTTATCCCTTTAATCTTTTATATGAACTTCGGATTAGTCATCAAAAGTTGATAACAAACTTTTAAACTTTAATTAAATTTTTATTTTATTTATTAATTAAATTTTTATTAATATTAATTTAATATTAATATATTTTAACTTGGTAACAACTTCAATCATTATGATATTCATTTTTATGATATGCTCTTTATATCTGCTCATTCAGATCTTCTTTTGTAAACTTCAACACTATTTTATAATTTTCTCATAAAATGTGTTTTTGAATTTTTGGTTACATTTATATATTAGACTCAGACTTTTTTGTAGCTATGATTTAAAAGGTTTTATCATTTTTTAAAACATGCTTTAAAGTGGTCATGACAGGCAATACAAGAAGGCTATTTTTTCTTGCCTTAATTTTTTAAATTTTACCTGACTTTGATATCATTTCACCAGCTTTATTTTGAATAGCAATTGCATTATATGAATATTTTCTTCTTTTTTTAAATCATTTTGTGAGATTTTACTGTAGGTATATTTTATGTGAATACTATGCATCTAGGTATAGTTAGGATATATTTACTGTTTGGATTAAATTTGCCTCTTTCTATTTATTTATTTGCAGTGCTGGGATAGAGCCCAAGGTCTCATGTGTGCTAGGCAACACTCTACCACTAAGTTACAGCCCAGCATTAGATTTGTCCTTTACTAGATGATTTAAATACATCAAATTGTTTAGAGGTGACTTGGTATTAATCCTACTTTGTTTAATGCCTTTTTAATTATACTTTTTCTTAATCTTTTTCTTCTCCATTTTTAAGGAATACTTTCAGCTTTCAGTGACATAAAATTACACTTAGAATTATGAAATAAAATTAATTTTAAAAATAGAACAAGAAATCCCAGGTAGATATAAATTTGCCATCTCAGTGATGATTTAAGAACTTAAATTCTTTTAAAATTTCTACTCTGTCATTTTTATGATTTGTTTTTATCCTTTTTGCCTCAGGGTTGCAGGATGCATGTTGTATATGCAGGCATCACTTCGGCCTTCCAGACAGAATAATATGTGTCAAGGACAAACGAGTTTAAGTCATAAGGTTCTTGCAAAGAGTAACTGAACTCGTATAGTGCCAAGCATATTTTAAGCCTTATATAGGTGTTAATCATTAGCAGTGTTTCCTTTCTATAATATAAATTACTCCTTACCCTTCTGTTCTTCTAAACCTAAGTGTTTCTGACACAAATTTACTTGGACTTTTACTGCATCCCTGCATGTCACATTGATAACTCCAGAGAGTACAGATTACCAACTGGTTTATGTGAATAGTGCTTCCTGGAATGGGCTGTGCAAATCCTACTTGTTCAAACCTGAGTGGTAGTAAATGAGACATTGAAGATTATCCCTGCTCTTGATAATGCAAAACACAATTGCTGTGAAATTTGAAATTACTAAGTAGAGAATTTAGTAACCTATTGTAAAAGATGAAATATAGGATACTTCTTCTGTAAACTTACTGATATATCTCTCCACCTCCTTTAAAAACCTGTTACCAAATTCCATTCTTACCAACAGACTGCAGTTAAAAGCCATCCTGTCCTAATATCACTCTTTAGTTAAATAGAGCTATTATCTGCACCAGTGCTTAAACAGCAAATTTGAAAACTCTCATTTTATACTCAATTTACATAGTAATACTACAAATAAGTAGTTACTAATAATATTAGCATTCTTTTAAGCCCACATATGTCAGACATTTTCCTCAAATAGTATCGACAGTATCTGATATAAACGTACTTGGAATTATTATCTCCCAAATTAGCATTATCAGATTTTCATTATTTTAATTTTAAAGAAGCTGAAATCAAAAGAAATGGATGAATCATAACATTCAGATTGGCTGAAAGATGCTGAGAGTATACTATTTTGCATTGTAAGTACTGGAGTACAGATTTTCACTTGGTGTAAGACAATCCTTGAAAACAGAGTCACTACTTTATCAATAGTAGATCGAAATGAGAAATCTTTCTGAGAAAGAAGAAAGCAACAATTTTTTAAAAAATAACACACCAATAAACATTGAAAAAATAAAAATCAGTACTTTTAAAAAGAAATGTAGGCAATTATGTGGTGACTTTAAATATTAAAATGTACATAAATAAATTTCAAAAATTCTCCATTTCGGGTAAGATAAAGATCATGCTCTTGACCATTTTTGTATGTTGAAAAAAATATATTTCTTATGATTTCTAATTTTGTATTTGTATTCTTCCTCCTAGTAAGAAAAAAAAACAACTTCTGTATATTAATGCTCTGTTATAATATGTAAACTACTGATAATTTATTATTATTTTTATTTATTTTGGTTGACCACAAGAAGTAGCTACATCAGTTTTAAAAGACTGATTTTGCAATGCATCTAAGATTGTAAATCTAGTAATATCTGCTTAGTAATATCTGATAGTAATGTCTGCTTAGCTCAAAAAAGCTGAAGGAGTAAAATGCTGAATTTCTGAAAAAAACATCTCTTTACTGATGCTTTTGGAACTCTTTACTTGCCAAATATGTTGTTTGTTTAGTAACATTTTACATTTTATTTTTGATTGTAGCTTATCCAAGCTTTATTTCTGTCTTATAGAAACAAAGTCTTCAACGATAAAAGCTAAGAAATTCTTCTAAATATCCCTGTAATCTTCTATCGCCCATCTCAGAGATTTCAGCTCAGTCTGGCAAAAGAAATAGAACTTAAAAAGACACTACAATTCACCATGGTTGGTGAAATGATAGAGGTGATGAGGGTAACAGGAGAAAACATCCTTAAAAATAGCCAGGTAGAGGTGGACTTGATCTATAGCTTTTAGACAGGTAAACTGAGGGTGGGATTTCAAGTATAGACAGGTATTTTCCAGGCCAGATTCATCTGGGAGGTGGTGATCATATTAAGCAAAGAGAAAAGCCTGAGCAAAGATAAGTAGAGAGGAAGTGTAGAGCTTATTGGAAAACTATAAACAATTTAAATACAACCAGATGTCAAATAGGAGAAAGAACATAAAAGGAGATAATCCAGAGAAGTAGAAAGTGAAACTTGTGGTAATCTAGCTAGATTTATGTGGTTGATGGGGGTCCATAGAAATGCTTTATGCTAGAGATGAACAAAGTCAGATAAGACAATAGCTGTAACACTGGAAAAATGCTTCAGATATAGGTTAAGGGAACAATTATGACTTTGGCATTTTTTTTTTTTTTAGTGAGATGTGACGAAAACCTAAACTTGGGCAATAGTTGGCGTGGAAAAGAAGAAAGAGATTTAAGAATACTTAAGACGTAAAATTGGCCAGGATTTAGCAATTATCCAGCTGAAGAATAGCTGGATATTTAATAGTTCAACAAACCTGAGGTAAAAAATACAGTGGTAATTTTTGTTGTTGTTGTTACTGGGGATCAAAACCAGGTACTTCCCCTTGCCAAGCAAATCTTCTACCACTGAGCTACACCCCAGACTTAAAATGAAGCAGGAGTTTAAAAACTATAGTCTTTACCTCTATACTCTAGTAAAAGAATCTCCAAACTGAAACTCTATATATTTTTCTATGCAATGAATTTGCATATTTAAAGTTTTAAACATTTTTAAAAGTATGTTTAAGCCAGTGGGGAATTATTCTTAATTAAACAATTTCATTTCTTCAAGTAACAAAATTGTGTATTTCTATAACATACCTTTATATGATCATGTCTGCCATTATACTAATTCAACCTAGATTGAATTCTAGTTAATATTCTGGCAGGAAGAAAATTTACTTACTCATTATTTAAGAAAAATCAAACTTTTAAAAGCAGGTTTCCAAATAACTCAATAATTCTGTTCCATATCATTCTATCCTTTTAATCTATAACATGATCATTTTCAGGAATACTTTATTTAACTATGTGAAAATAATTAAGAAAATATCTATGAACGAGAAAGTAATTGATCAAATTTAGTTATGATGGTTTAAAAGATCAAGTGTAGTGCTATAAAAATTTCAATCTGAGGCTGCCAATCCATTACCAAAGTCACAAGAACACATTCTGAAAATAGATTATATTCAGAGCTCCAAAACACCCATCAGTCAATATGTAACAACAGCTCATATTAATTTTACTCAGAAAACCTCACTAGTAATGATTTTAAAAAGTAAATTGCAAATTGGCTGGGAAATATCACGCAAGTCTTGAAATCAAAGCAAACTGAACAAATTGACTTCAATGTTGACTCAGCCGATTCATCACTCATAAAAGGAAATGTCCTCAAACTATCAGACTATCAAGAGGAGTAAACAACTGAAGCAAAGCTATTCGTCTCAAAAATAAGTTTCTGAAAATGGTTCATGTCCTTTGGCCTCTTGGAACAACTGAAATCATTTTAAATTACCTTTACCACTGATTAAAATAGTTAGAAGCCAGACAGACCGTGGCCCTGCCTAGCTCAACACAGAACCACAGAATGTGAAATGGGTGCGGCCAGTTGAGGGCTAGCAGACGGCCTATTGACAGAAAATGTTCAATCAACACACCTGTTTCTCAGATTTAATGAGACACTAATCAAGGAAAGAAATATTAAAAAGGCAAAATAATAACGCAGTTAAATTTCTTACTTTAGGAAATAAAGTATTTTGATGAATTCCATTTCTTCTGGTTCAAAGAAGTACCCTAATTTTCCCTGAGAACTTTGTAAAGTTTATATGTCAGCATATAAATCTTTCTAAATATAAAATTGTAAGGTTTGACTAAAACTGCTTTCAATGCCTTGTGTAGCATTTTGAATTTCTGATCTTTTTGTGTAATACCATAGCATTAACTCCTTCAGTGTCTTCAGGATAAAACCTAGAATTTTTATTTAAAAAAAATCATATCCTGCCTGGCATGGTGGCATACACTTGTAATCCCAAGTGCTCCAGAGACTGAGGTTTGGAGGATGACAAGTTCAAAGGCAGCCTCAGCAACTTAGAGAGTGTTTTAGTCAGCTTTTTCACTGCTGAGACTAAAGGATCTGACTAGAACAATTGTAGAAGAGGAGAAGTTTATGTGGAGGCTTACGGTTTCGGAGGTCTCAGTCCATGGACAGCAGGCTCCATTCCTCAGGGCTTGAGGTGAGGCAGAACATCATGGCAGAAGAGTGTGGCAGAGGGAAGCAGCTCATATGATGATCAGAAGGCAGAGACAGAGATCTCCACCTGCCCGATACAAAATATATACCCCCAGGCCACGACCCAATGCCCACCTCCTCCAGCTGTACCCTACATTTCAGTTTTCACTCAGTTAGTCCCTATAAGGGGATTAATCACTGATTGGGTTAACACTCTCGCAACCCAATCATTTCTCCTCTCAACCTTCTTGCATTATCTCACATGTGAGCTTTTGGGGGACACCTCATATCCAAGCCATAACTGTGAGGCTCTAAGTACCTTAGTGGGACCCTGTCTCAACATTAAAAATAAAAAGGGGATAGGGATGTGGCTCAGTGGTTTAGCAAAAAGTATATCTCTATATATAATCCCTCATCTGAACTTGTTTGCCAGAGATTCTCCTCCTTTATGCTGAGAACTCTGCACACGCACAGTCAGGATATGGAAGGACTGGATTCATCAAGTCTTCCATATATGGAACAACAGATCAATGTCACCATACATAAAAACAAAGCTAAGAGTAAACTGTAAGCATCCTACCTATTTTAAACTCCATTTTACTCTTTCAATTCATCTTTAAAATGCACTTTGAAGTACATAGCCAATTTCTTTCTTAAAAATTCTGTGAAGCAGAGGTTTGCATTTTATCATTTCCCCATCGTTCCTCTTATTCTTTTATTTGTCACATTCCATTTTGTTGTTGACACTTTTTCTGTGTAAATCATACTTGCATTTAATTGCTCATCACTTAAACAATGACTATTACTGCATCATTTCATTTGCATTTTGATTCTGGATGATTTTTAGAATAAAAGCAACCTCATTTGTCTTCCTAGATAGCTTCCAGACGGTCTGTCTTCATTTCTTCTGCTGCAGCTAGGTGCATTACAGTCCATACTGTTTCTTATTTGGAATATTGAAGTGTCTCTTAGTAGGTCCCTTGATGCAAGTATGATCACCTATAATTCATCCTCCATAGCTCCAGATCTGTGTAACTTCTCTCTTGAAATTCATCTGTATCTTCCAATTGTCTATGTACCATGTGGAGTCTAAATTACTCTTGGTGGCATCTTGTATTTTATAAATTAACTGAACTGTGATTCCCTTTCAAGTTGCATCTCCTTCTACTCCCTCCAGCTCAGAACTATGACACAGTCAAGCAGATGTGACTACAATTCATCCATGTCACATATTCTCTCATGTTACAAAGACTTTATTTCCAGCATTCCCCCAGCTAAACTACATATACTTTTATTTCCAGAATTATCTAAAAAACGTATTCTTCTTCCAGGAATTCTTTCCTATTTAACATATATTCAACTTTATCAGAACTCTTATCACAATTGTCCATGAACATGTTGTCTGTCCCCCTGTCTGGTTCTTTCTGTTAGAGACTGAACATTCATCATGTTCTATAGATCCAGCTGTGCTTTTTGAAAAAGGAGGAGCAATCAATAAAAATGCAGTTACTATACATTTTAAGTAAATTATATAGTTTTTAATTGAAGCAATATCAACTCTCTGGGTCCCTTTTTTAAGGGAGGTAAACTTCTTAAAAGCTGTGAATCAATACACATGGTTAAGATAACTTGTCAAGATGTGTGTGTGGAAGACATAGGCCAAACACCTTTAAAATTCTCACAATATTTTCTCGAAATATTCACTTTGACAACTAAAGTATCAGGCTTGATTCAGCTATAAATTTATTTGAGTCTTGAGTTCTACATTCAATTTTGATTCAAAAACATTCATTTATCAAGTGGGTGTTTTGCAGTCTCAATGCTAGACACTGGAAATCATGAATATTATAATACTTATTATGAAGCATTGTTAGTAGAATTAGGGCCAGTAGTTTTTAAAAGTTTCTAGCTGTTCTTGTCAAATAAATGCCATTTGTACTGTTATTAAGGGTTACATTTTAAAAAAAGATGAATCGTCAAATAGAATGAATATATATATTTAGAGAGTTACAACAATGTCATAATACAATGTGTAAGGTAAAGCTCTGCTACTGCTACTTAGTATTCTGTAATACCAATGAGGGCTGATGGGGCTCCAGAATGCAATGTAAATTGCAGAAATCACAGTGCTATGCTATTTCTTTGATAAGTAAGCATCTGTTTCAGATGATAACGGGGAAACTTGCATCTGCTTAGTATAGAAAAATACTCAAATGCAAAAGATGAGTAGAGAACAATTCTTTTTAAAATAAAAGATTTGAACAGAATGTCTCCTCCCCTAGTTTGTAAGGTCACAAAGCCAATAATACAGTATATTGACTATTTTAGGCAGTGTGCACTTTCCTCAGAGTATACTCTCTCCTGTCCATATGACTTTCCTATCTGTGAAGTTGGTTCCTTAAGGGAATGTGATACTTGGTTAGTCAGTCTTCTTTTGTGAAATATATTGATTGCTTCTTTTTTCAGTTCTACTTCTTCACTAAGATACAAAAGTTTTACTTTATAGAAAACTAGGTAAATTCCAAAACTTGTTGGATAATATAAATAAGAATATCTTTTAGAGAAAGTAATGATCTAAATAGTAGAAAATTGAACCATCTTCAATAAATTGAAACATTTTCCAAGGTTCTGAAATTTTTTTCTTGCTGAAAACTTATAAATTTCACTTTAACTTTTGAGTGGAATTAAAAACATTAAAATAACATAAGCATTGTCTCCAGGGATTTTATATTTTACTGTTATCAATGTCAGATTTCTTAAAAGGAAAAAGCTCTTGTTAATACAACATTGGTGCCAAGAGAAGGTATTTTATTAATCTATTAAATACAGTGCTTAGCTGCAATAGCTACTATAAAAGAATTCTAGGACAATAGATATTTGTATCATTCAGGAGAAGAGTAGGGAGTTATTTATGTACTGCAAAAATGCAAAACTTTTTTTCTCCTTTGATCTACCATTGAGCTATATTTCTAGCCCTTTATTATTATTATTTTAATTATTTATTATTTGTTTGTTTGTTTATTTAGTGAGACAGGGTCTTGTTAAATTGCCTAGGCTGGCCTCAGCTTCTAGAGTAGATGGGATTAGAAACATATGCCACCACACCCCACTATTTTTTCTTCTTCTTATTACTCATTAATACAGTTTGATTACTCTTACTCATTTTTAATTTCCTCATAGTAAAAATGTCAAATACTTTAATATTTTATGTCTTCTTTTAAGAATATCAAACCTCACATTTGATTTTGACTAATCCTTAGAATGGCCAAGAAAGAGCTACTGTCGATCTTTCTGTATGTTTGTTTGTTTGGCTGTTTACATTCATGTTTCTAAAACATGAACACATTTTCTTTTGCTCTCATAATGTATTGATTTTTCTTTTTGGTAGATGAAGAAACTTCCTATCTTTCTTTTGACTTTCCTTAACCTCATGATATAATCTTAGAACAATAGTTGGCTTTTATATCAACTTGCCATTATATCATTTATATCAATTTGATAACTTTTATCACTCTTGAGACAACTGGCATATTACATGGAATTCTTGCCTTAATTTAGCTTTTTCTTCAAATTATTGCTTTGCTTTATGATTTTCTATGTACCTATCTCTAATCTTTCCCAACATTTCCACGAGTACTAAAACTCCTCTCAGTTCCATTGTTTTGGTCAAACACACCATAACTTTTACCATTTTCTATTTTTCCCACCTGAAAAAACTCATCCATCATCCTTTCACAGTTGAGAACTCTCCATATATCTATAAAATTTGGATGATATGAAGGTTCTTACAGTTTTTATAAAAAGTCTAACGATATTTTCAAAGTTAACAATTGGATTCCCATAGATTTTGTTTTTCTCTTCAGTGCATTCTAGAGATTACATCTTTTAGTAATCCCTACCTTCTCTGCATATATTGTAGTGGAGAAGTCAAAGAGAAGGACGATTAACTTTCTATGCCATCACTCGTCTTACTCGCTCCTGACTTCAATCTTAAAGGACCAACTGGGTCTTTCAAGGCAGCACCTGGATTTTCTTATGTGTGTGTGGCATGGGACAGTGTATGTCTGTGTGTGATTATTCTCTATTATAGTAGAGTACATCCTTTAGTAGCTTTCTGAAACAGAAAGGACATTTTAGTCTTCCCCCAAATGATTTCCCCAAACTTTATGCTCGAAACTTTATGCTAGAAACTTTATAGTGAATGAGTACAAGTTTAGTTTGTAATCCTTTCCATTTGAAATATCAAAGATATTTCCTGACAGGCCCTTTTATTTTAAGCATCTATTTCTGCTGTTGAGGAATTGTTTGTACTCATATCTTGGCTTCTTTGTATATAATGTTTATAATTAATTAAATATCTCTAGAAACATTTGGGATCTTCTTTATATCTCGTTTTCTGAATTATAATATTGCATAGAGTAGGTCTCTTTTTTTTTTTTTTTTTTTGATACCAGGGATTGAACTCAGGGGTACTCAACCACTGAGCCACATCCCCAGCCCTATTTTGTGTTTTATGTAGAGACAGGGTCTCCCTGATTTGCTTAGCACCTCGCCGTTGCTGAAGCTGGCTTTGAACTCTCGATTCTCCTGTCTCAGCCTCCCAAAGTGCTGGGATTACAAACGTGAGCCACCGCACCCAGCTGGGTCTCTTAATTCATTATCTTTCCAATGTGGAATTTTGTTTCCTCAATATGTGGAAAAATATGCTATGTTTGAATAATATTTCTCCTCATTTCTCTCCTTTCTATGGAATTACTACTAGTAACTTCATGAGTTATTAATCACTTAATTTTTTTGTTTACAAAATTATAAATTTTTTTTTTTTCTAATTTCTCTTCAGGCAAAGACCATTTTCATTGAAAAGATAGTTCATAATCTTTGGCAGGTTTTTTCTTTT
>PVHX01008659.1:0-81785 GCA_004024805.1 Geosciurus inauris
GAAGGAACTGATAGGATCCTGAGTGCTCTGAAGGAGCATAGGGACCCTGCACCAGGCCATTAGCAGACCTTCCAATATGAAAAATGACCAAAGGTTTCACTTACAAACAGCAGTGCTGTGCCAGCCAGGCACACCTTCATGGCTTTGTAGATATTGTCACTCTTGATCCTCACGGATGCCCTGTGAAATACTGATGGGAACAGATGCAGTTCATACAGAGTCATGCAGCTAATAAATGACAGACTCAGTCTGCATGATCCACAAGCCCAGGCTCTGAGCCACTAAGCTATGGAAATCACCCAGCCAGGGCCTTTGTGTTGTGTTTCTGCACTATCAGTTAAACTGTCAAACTTTAAGAAATTTTCTTACTTTTATGAGAAAGGAAGTTTCCAAACCAGCCCTTGTTACTTTTAGTATTTCTGTTGCCATCATTCGCCTCTACCAATGTAAAGTTATTTGGAGATGAACGTCTATACAATCCAGGGCGGCTGCTACAGTTGTTCTCCACAAAACTCTAGGAGGCATCGCTCACCATAATATTGTGCAGTATACAACCTGTACAATGGTACGTTGGACCTGGAATGAAGAAAGCCAAATGGCCCCAATTTTACTTCTCACCAATTCCCATCCTCCACCTCATTTCTGACAAATACAAAGCCATATACTAAAAGTGTCCCATAGTGTTGATTTAAATATCCTGAGCTTCTCCTCAATGTTTTAAGATAATTTACTTAACAATTCTTCAGAGTCATCATTCTGTGGTTTGTGTTTGGTGTTTAGGTAAAGTAGTCAGAACCAGAAACTCATCATAAATGGGAGTTGCACCACTATGACTGGAAGAGAGTGGATTAAGTTTATGAAGATCATCTATGAGCTCATGGACATGAGTATTTTAACCTGAAGATCCCTAAACCTTCTTATACAATTGTGGCTTCCTCAAGAACTTACATATGGGTCCCTTGATAAATGCTTTCAGAGAATTTCTTATCTTTTTGTAGGAATGCTCTAAAATGACTTTTTAAAAAAGCTTTTGAAAAAAAATTTGAAGTTGTGTTTGGGGAAAAGGTGTTCAAGGAACACGTTAGAGTTTTATCTATTAAAAGAAAATAGTGAAAACATAAGATGGTAACACTTTTTCCTGTGTTAACTTATAAACAGGCTTATTAAAATCCCAAGAGATGTTTTAAAATACGTTTTGAGGAATGGCATCATTTTGAAATAAATACGACTATTGTAAAGACAAATAGCCACTGGTTCTACAAAAGTGAGATTTAAAAGATGTTTTATTTCTTTTAATTCACATATGTCATGAAAGAATAATGCCCAATTCTTGGTGCTGTGTTCCTGATTGCATGCTAAAGAATACAAGGTAAAAATAAATTAAAATAACTACCCCAAAATGCTAAATTGAACTCTGTGGCTTGGCATGACATGTAGGGCTTATGTTTAAAAACTTATTTTTAAAAGAAAAGTAATTCAGAGGAGGGAGAAACCACTGAAAACAGTAGTTTTTCTGCCAACTTTAGCTCCTAACCATCTAAATGCCTGGAAACCAAATGTTCCATAAACTACGAGCGCCAAGTAGCAGCCCCGGCTGCCGCTGAGCACACGCACGCGCAAACACATTTGCCCGAGTATTACTCATTGTGGGTGTTTATATATCTGCCCTAAATTAGGCTGCTGAACCCCAGATGTAGGCAGAGGGATTCTGCAGCTTCGCAGTGCTAGAAGGGACAGATTCTGTCCCTTGACCAGGAAGAAATTCTGAAGTGTTTAGGGGAATCAAGCCCCCAGCAGGATGAGGACAGCTCTGGGCATGCTCAGTGCCCTTGCCCCAAAGTACCAGTCAGATGAGCTGTCCCACTCCCCCAGGGGGGATTAGTAAGGTAGAGGCCAGGATGAGAGTCCGAGGAGTGGAGTTCCCTCCCTGGAGACAGAAATAGTGGGCGCTGCTTCTTCCTGACACTGACCTCACTACACAACACCAAATACGGGAGATCTCAACACTATGCTCTGCCCACTCTGGTTGACTTTTCATGGCGGACCCAGAACAACATGCAGGGCACAGAGTAGGTATCAATGACTGGTCGTTATTACAGTATTATCTTGACAACCTTCTTTCTTCCTTCCTTTGCAAAATGAGCTTCCTGTATACGATTTTCTCCAAGATCACTCCCAGTTATGGAATTTGAAAACAATTTACTGTTGGACTAAAGTCGTTTATACAATAGGCTGGAGTTTAACTAACTTAAAACTTTTCCTCACTAAGCTGGTTGGTTTGTATAAACACAGCCTGGTGACCCCCCTCACTCCCCCTCCCCCATTGCTCCACCCCAATTATAGCAAAGAAAAGCCTGGGACACTAAGGTGGGGAAAAATCGCTCCCCATGAGGCTCCGTGTGTGTAGGGAATCTACTCATTTGGAAGCTGATCTTCAGTATGTTTAGAAATGAAGTCACTTATTTAGAGAAAGAATAGGTAGGAAACTAGTGAATACAGAGGAAAGAAGAGAAAGGAAAGGAAGGACACAGAACCAGAAAGTAAGCAAGCAAGACAAAACAAGAAAGAGCAAATAATCTAACAGAGAGGTTGACCATCACAGAAGATCTGCATTCAAGAACTGTACCTCTGAATCAAATGTCCTAATCATCTTGCTCAAGATGGGAATGTCAATATTTGACTTTTTCCCAGTACCAACTTATTGCCATTTCTTTAATTAGAATCTTTGGAAAAGAAATGTGCTTGAGTGCTATAAGCAAATGATCGTGACCTTACAGTATTGCCTAAGGTATAGAAATGGATCAATGAGTTATTTACTGTAGAAAATGATCAAAACCTATGGTTCTCAACTGAAGGGAAGGGTGATTTTGCCCCAAAGAGACATGTGGCAATGTCTGGAGGCATTTTTAGTTGTCACAACTAGATGCTACTGGCATCTAATGAATGGAAGCTAGGGATGCTGCTAACCCTACATTGCATAGGACAGCACCCACCCCAACAGAATTATCCAGATCAAAATGTCAGCACCACTGAGGTTGAGAAATTCTGGTCTACAGTAGAACAAAACAACTGGAAAATACAGCACAATATTCCTGGTGTGTTTTTAATCTTTTCACTGCCATCAATTGCAAAAGTTTGCATGCTGCCAGAGGCTCTTGAAGCTGCTGGCTTCCTGATCAATCTGTCTATGAGTTTGACTACCACATATACAGAGTCAGCTTCTCAAATGTTAGTCTCCCTTAAGGGGCAATAAAATGCCTACTAGGCAACTGCATCCCTTGAGTTTACAAGCAGAAATAGTGCAGTCTTGAAGATGAGGTACATGATAGTGGCTCTCTGAAGTCATTCTCTGAAGTCATCCATTTCCCTAGAGAAGGAGAAGGCCAGAAATGGTAGAAACAAGGAAATCAGCGGCATCTTGCCCCACGAGACAGACCACATGAGCCTGTCTGGCAAGTATGGGTGTCTAAAGCAATACGCCCTGTGGAAATGTTGGAGAAAGTCCCAGATCACACTCAATTGCCCCTCACAAAAAGGTCAGACCAAACTGGTGACCCAGACAGCCAAGGCTTAGATAGATTAGTTAGCAATGGGAGAAGAGAAAGTTGTGGATAAGCCTGATGTTATTTTCAGAACCAAATATATTGTCCACAGGAGCTTGAAGCACACACTCAGACCTTGGATAAGCAAAAGTCCAAACTCCCCAAAGAGAGATTTCTCCACCATCATAGCTTCTCTCTTGGAATAACCAGTTTTATCTGGTGTCTTTGAGCTTCCTGTTGTCTGCCTGTCTTTGCCTACCTCAGGTGGCAAGGACACCATCTACACTGGCTTCAGAGGCAGGAGCTGGCCAGGTTTGGGCTGACTCCACAACCTGGGCCTCACTCAGGAGTGCCACCTACTGGATAAAGGGGAAAGGGCAGAAGAAAGAGTCAAAGAAATCAAAGATGAGCAGAGAGCCATTCTGTTCCTAATTCCAAGTTCTGGTCAGACGTTGTTCTAAGATGCTTCACTTGGGCTATGTGTCGCAAAGCTGGTTCTACTTTGATTTTTAAAATTATTGTAGATCAGATGTAAAACAATATTGATCCAGGACTGGATCAGTGACAGAGCAGAAATAGAAATTAGTGTTCATTAGGCTGGTGACTGATTAGAGCTGCCTGGAAGCCAAAAAGACAGTCTGAGTATTTCCCAGGGGTAGTAGAAAGGCTGGCTACCTGGAATGGGAGGGAGGGAGGAGTTTGACTCTGGTCCTTATGTTCATGCCTGCCCTGTATAAGAGAAAGCTAATAGTTCTTACCATATATATATATGGTTTATTACCATATATATATATAGTTTGTTTGTTTTTGTTTTTTGTTTTTTTGTTTTTGGGGGGGATACCAGGTATTGAACCCAGGGGCACTCAACCACTAAGCCACATCCCCAGCGCATTTTGTATTTTATTTAGGGAGAGGGTCTCACTGAGTTGCATAGTGCCTCACCATTGCTGAGGCCAGCTTTGATCTCAAGATCCTCCTGCCTCAGCCTTCCAAGCCACTGGGATTACAGGTGTGCACCACTGCGTCCAACCATTACCGCATATTTTTGTATTGCAAAATTTCTGTCCCAAAGATTTAAATGTAATGATCAGCATGAATCAATTCAGCAGTCAGAAAATTAGGATTTTGTTCATCTTTATTAAGGTTTCCTTATTTTTAATTAGGTTTCTAATTTTAAAATCCCACATTTAACAAATTTGAAATATGGCAGAACTGAAAGTCTAGCCATTTGGAGGGTTAATTTATATCTAGCAAAGAAAATAAAGTTGGTGAGTAGGAGCCTGGCACTGAAGTCCTCAATGACATTTTCTTCCTCGGGGAAGAATCAGGCTTTCTACTTATATTAAATCAACCATCATTATAATTATTGTTTAGTGAGTTCCCCCATGTGCAAGTCACTCCGCTAGGCAAATTAGCTTCCTAGTGTAATCCTCATAAAGTCCTCTGAGGTCATTACTGTACTTATTTTGTACTCAAAGACCTGAGGAACCCCAGAGAAGCCAAACGACTTGCCCAAGGGAACAGTGTTAGTGAACGGAGGAGTCTTTCTTGCTATTCTGCCTTTTCTCCTGTATATGGAGTCCAATTTCAGGATTTGAAATGAAGGCAAAAGAATCCATGTAGGCTTTGCTTAACTAAATGCAATTGTGAGTTGTCAGTGGTGGACCAGGTTAGAATCTCTTCAGGGAAATGTTCCTAAGCAAGAGCAGCATGATCGAAATCCTCCCCCACTCAGGATGGTGGACTCAAACACAAAGAAGGAGTCCATGGACATTGGACGGAAACACAAAGGAGAGGTGCCCAAGTACAGGCTATACTGAACATTGGCCAGGCCTGGGTTTCCCCCTTCTTTCATGAGGGAATGGTGAGTCCATATGGGAAGTGTAGTTCATATATTTGACCACTCATTTAAATATTAAGATAGTAGATATCTATTTAATTAATATTAATAATAGCTTTGTCAATTAAACCTCATGCCTCTAACAAATTAAAATAAAATCGTTGAGTTTTGTGGGGAGAATTTTAGTAGATGAGGGGAAATGTGTTCTGAAACTTCATGTCTGGTTTTCTTTCCCCAAAAGAGCATCCGGCCAGAATGAACTTCAAATGTGAAGAAATACCACAAATAATGCATTTTCTGTTCCTACCTCCGTGTCTTATTGAAAACACCATTCACTGTTCCTTCAGTAAGTTCCTTCCTTCAACAATCAGGCCACTGTCCCTGAGACTTGGCAAGGGCCTTTGACATAACCAAGAGCAAGGGAAATGTTTTAACAGCTCCGTTAATACGGCAACAGAGGTTTATTGTTATCAAACTGACACTTACAGCAAAGCCACTGCCGCTTCCACAAGGCCACCTGCTCTGTTTGGAGGCCCTGCTGGCTGCAAGGGCCAAGTCCCAGCAAGGCAGAGGATTAGCTCTCAGGCTGGAGAGCAGGGACCGCAGAGCACAGAGATTTGGAGCCTGGGATTTAGAGTACATGAGCACTGGCTTCTCTCACAGAATCTGTGAGCTGTGGCAAATTGCTAAATATTTTTAAAGTCTCACACACTTAGCACTTATCCTGGCACATAGTAAGCACTCAATAAATAGCCGGGCTTTTTTCCTTTTAATTTCTTTTTCAGTTTGAGGTGTGTGTGTGTGTGTGTGTGTGTGTGTCTATGCAACATAAATCTTAAGTGTACAGTTTGATGAATTTCTATACATGCAATCATCACTCAGATCAAAATATAGAATATTTACAGCATCCTAGATGGCCCCATGATGCCCTTTCTTCCTTATGTCCATCCCCTCATCAGAGAAAACAGCTTTCCTTATATCTACCGCCATAGTCACATTTTAGCTATTCGTGAACTTTCTGGAAGTTTCATTGAACAATACATACTCTTTTGTGTCTGGCTTCTTTCTTTCGGCATTGTGTCTCTCTCCAGGTTGTTTTGTGTACCAGTGGGTTGTTCTATTTTATTGAAGAGTATTCTGTTGTGTGGATGTGGCACTATTTGTTGATCCCTTTCTCTGTGGACGAATATTTGGGTTATTTCCAGTTTGCTATTAGGAACAAAGTTGCTAGGAACCTTCTTGTCCATGACTTATATTAATTTTTTTTATAGGGACAGAGTTTGAAGTCTGTTTCCCTCATTACTGGGAGCCCAACTATTCCAAACCATTTTTCTCTTCTGCATTTCTCATCTGTCATTTCAGTGAATATATTCAAATACTGACTGAGGCAATTTCTAATTTGTTCCATTATTTTTGTATCTCTCTTTATACTATGCTATTTAACTACTGAAGAAAAGAATGGTCAAAGGTAACTGGAGAAACTCATAAGATATTTATAATGCATCCATTCAATGGAGATAAAAAATATTCATTTGATTTTAAACTGTTTTTTATTTCATAAAATTTCTTTAGATGAATCTCTAAGAAAAGAAATACATTCTAGGAGAAAAAAAAGATCAGTGTGATATGCATCTTGCTCTCAAATACTTATATCTGCAACAAGGGAAATTGTTCATATTCAATTCTAATAATAATATCACATGATAGAATGTACTCACTGCAATTGGAGAGATCCAGATAAAATCCCACAGAATTTCACACTATAGTGTCTGAGTCATCTTTCTCAAAGAAACCTTCTTACTGAAGCACAAAACCCTTTCATAACCACACTATTAGCCAATGCAGAAACATGGAACTTAAATATATTAACATTTATGAAGAGTCTATGAAGACACTATACAAAGTAATATGTTGCACATTTTGAAGAATTTTAGGATGAAAATGCTCCCCAGATACAGGGATAGTTTGATGAAGAGTCTCTTTCAACTGACTGGCACAGGAATGAGTACTTTCTATTTGTTTTGTCCTGAATATCAAGTAAAATCCTCATTTACCTGAGATTCTTTTTGAAACTACAGTGGAAAGACATTTATGGGTCCCCAAATCACAGGGAGAAATGAGGCACAAAGAAATTGACCAGGCTTAATCAAAGTGCTTTACATAAAAGATACATTGATTGATAACAAATAAGAAAACTCCACTAAAAGATAAGAAAAAATGTGATCTCTCATTTCAGACATAGGGGCTACTTTGGAAGCCATCAGAAATATTCCAGTAGCCAGGCACAATGGTGCACACCTGTAATCCCAGCAACTCAGGAGACTGAGGCAGGAAGATTGCAAGTTCAAAGTCAACCTCAGCCACTTATAGAGGTCCTGAGAAATTTATTGAGACCTGTCTCAAAAGAAAAGATAAAATGGGCTGGGGATATGGCTCAGTTGTTAAGTGCCCCTGGATTCAATCCTGGTACCAAAATATAAAAACAAAATATACTCCAGCAATGGGCTGGGGAGGTGACTCAGTGGTAGTGCACTTGCCTAGCATGTGAGAGCTCTGAGTTTCATCCCAGAACTGCAAATAAATAAACAAACAAACAGATACAACAAGAGCAAAAGCCACAAAACAAAAACAAATGTTCCTGCACATGATATAGAAACAAACTAATGGGAAAGACACAATCAAAAACATAGCAAGGTGGGCCCTGAGTTACAGAATGTTTCACTAAATGTGTCTTTTTCTATATTTACATGCATATATAAGTCTCAGAGATTTCCTACTCCAAAACCTGGTGACTCTCAGAGACTATAATCTCTCCCTCCCTCTCACAAATCACTGAAAATCAGTAATATTTGAGGCCCACATGATTCATCAGGCAGGGAGTGGACCTTAGCTACCCGTTTGTCTGAAATTCCAGAAGTCCATAAACTGTGAAATGATTGCCTTTTTAAATATAAATATTTATGTTTCCATATGATTTTTTAAAACAAATTTACTGTTAAGTATGAAAATTAGTAGTCCAAATGATCTAGCAGGTCTTACTTAGTTAAATCGTAGAATGTAATTCCAAAGACTTGGCAATAAAACCCCTCCTGCCCAGCAAAGGTCTTCACTTTACCCTGTGTTTTGAACACATGTGCCTGGCTTGCGTGTGTGTGGAATGCCAGCATCCATCTGCCCTCAGGAATTCCACAGATGCAGATGAAAATCCTGGCTTCCACATATATGATACATCAGGACAAGAGGCCTCCCTCAAAAGTGATCTGTCTTTAAAATCCCAGTGTGTGACAGCATCCATAAAAGAAAGTCATAGAAACTCTAATAGTCAATCCACTGCCCTAATTATTTTAATGAATAGGCCTTAATTAGAAAAGTCTTTTAGTAGCAGCATCCATGAGTTTCTCTCAGGAGCCATAGTGGTGTTTCATCAATAGAAATCCTTTTCACCTGGAGCTTTAAAAAAAGCGATAAAAGCAGGTTGAACATTATGTCAAAGCTGCACAAGCCACATCCCCAAGCCCAGGCCTGTTTCAATTGGACAGCTAGTTAAAAATAGTTTTTGAGAGGAGGGAGCAAAGAGTGGAAGAAGTTGAAGTAGCCCAAAACTGATGAAGTGAAATGAAAGGCCCCATGTATTTAGAAACTAGGAGAAGCATGCTCTGAGGTGAGCACATGGGGTAAGTTTCCTCTCTTCCCAACTTGGTTGAGCATCAACCCTTCAAGTGGCTTTCAAAACAGTTTATGCAGCTAAGACTTTTCCATGAGGTAGGTCACCTGCTCCATCACAAATAAAGTGGTCCATGGTCATGATCTCAATTCACCCACCCATCCTATGAGACAGGTGTTAACAGCACTATTTTGTGGATTAGAACACTGATTCTGAGAAGTTCAGTTGAATGACTTGTCAGAGTATCCCGGATGTTTCTCAGAAATAGGTGCTACAAGAAGGTAACTGAGCCTCACTTCATCCTCTGAGTCCCTGAGGTGAGCCCCTGTCTGGAAGTCACCTCAAGGCCTCTACTGCTCATTTCCTTTAGCAACAGCATCTAAGCAACCTCAGTTTTCATATGTGGATGCACCCAGGGTGCGGCTCTTGGGGACTTTGACAGTGTGACATCAAAAGCCTGGCCCAGAGCCTTGGCCTGCTGGGCTGGAATGCCCACTACAAGCCTGCGCCTGTTTCAGTCAATTAGACTTCATACCATACAGAGAATCCATACCAGACTCTGTCTTGAAGAATCCAGGCTCAAGGAGCAATTTATTGATCTGGCAGATGATTAAAAGACAGCAGAGATGATCTCAAGTGTTGCTTTGGTTTTTCCATTCTGAAAGTGAATCTGACATTTCCTTGGGGAATCATTTAGCCCTGTCTGCTACTGCAGAAGAGGCAGATGGCTTCTCTAAGTGCAATCAAAGGTCACGGCAATGTCCCAGTCAGTGTCTCCTGGCTCTATTCAGTTCACTGTGAGACACCCTGGGGAGATATATACTTGCCGTAGCTCTGGAGCATACCAATGCCTTGTTCCAGATCATGAAGGAACCCACATGCAGCCCACTGTACAGGTCCTACACTTCACTCTTTCTCTGGAATGGGGACTTTGACAGCATGACATCAAAAGCCTGGCCCAGGAATGAGGAAAAGTCACTGCCAATGTTGTGAAGTGTTAGGCTGCTACAACAGAAAAGTGGGGGGACAACTTGCTTGCACACATTGCAAAGAGAGATGACTATTTCAGCCATAGTGAAAAGAAATGGAATTTGGCCTGGTGCACATGAAATCACCTGGAGATGTCATCTGAAACAGACATCAGTCCTGCCAAACCTCGGATTGACCTAAGCTGTGCAGCACATTACTTGGCCTCACCCCTAAGTAGATACACTATGGTTTCAGGAGAAGTCACAGCAGGTTAAATGCTCAGGCGGCAGATTATTTACAACCTGTTCCTAATGCAAGAGCTTTTACAGCAGTAGTTTAGTGGACAAAAGTACATATTAAAAGGCTAATGTAATTGCTCATGTTAGCAGTGAAATATGACCAGCTTGGATTTCAGTGAGACACCTATAGCAACGAAGCATGCTACAATCTGATTAAAGAGTGAACAGCTCTCTACTGGAACAAATTATATACTGCCCAGGCCAGCAAGAGGAGAACTTGAATTGCAAATAAATCCTGACAATTAACTTCTTCAAAGCAAACTTCCCATTCCTCCTCTTTCACAGTTTCTGACACCATTGTTGGGACTGTACACATATGCTGTTTTAAACAAGTTGCAGCACACCAGCCCTAGTCACCAAAGAAAGCTGATTATACTTTGGAAACCTTCAATGAGAAAGAGAGAGAGAGACAAGAAAAAGGAGGAGGAGGAGGGGGAGGAAGAGGCAGGAGGGGGAGGAGGAGGCAGAGGAGGAGGAAGACAGGAGGACAACTACAACCACTACAAGGGGGAGGGGAGAGGAAGCAGGAAGGGGAGGAAGAGGAGGAGGAAGGAGAAGAGAAAGAGGAGGAGGAAGAATTGGAAGAGGAAGATAAGGGAGAATAAGAAGGGGAGGAAGAGGAAGAAAAGAAAGAGGAGAGGAAGGAGGGGGAAGAGGAGAAGGGAAGGAGAGAAGGAAGACTTAAACTTCCTCCCTCATAATTCTCTGCACAACTTGCCTGTGGTAAAAATGCTTTGCCTCAGAAATGCTCTGACACATGCAGTTAGATTGCTGGCATTGCAGGGAACTTCCTGAGACATTTTTATGGGAATCGGAGTCCAGATAAAATGAGCTCCCTTTACCTCCCTACCCCCAGCCTCCCCAACCCTTGAAGGCGCTGTTTTTTGTCAAAGATAGTTGTAGTTACAGGTCATTAATCATCCATCACCCAGACAGACTCTGACAAGAATGCTGATAGCATCGGAGGCTGTAGGGAGCAGACCACAGAAGCAGGATCAGGGAGTCAGGGAGGCGGGAGGGGATGGGGGGAGTTGGGAGGACGCACGTTCTCTCTACCCTTCGGTAAGGCCACCAGCCCAATAGCCTCTGTTTTTCAGCTCCTTTTCATAGACTAAAGGCTCAGAGAGCTGGTCAAGTTCTCAGACAATGAGGTCTTTAGTACCTGAAGAGTTACAGCATTCACAGGCCGTGTAAAATGCTGGTATAAATAAAAGCTATTAGAAGCACTGAGTACCTTTAATTAAAGGCATTTACCATATTGACTTATATTGTGGAATATGCAGATGAGTTGTTTCTATTATTTCTTCTATCATCAGCAGTGCCATTCCAGCTCTAGATGCCAGCTAAAACCATTTGTGATATAAATGGTATGTGTATGCATGTACACACACATTCGTGTATTCAGACGAGGACACATGGGCTTCCTCCATAATTTTTTCATGCAACATTGGGAGATCTGGTGTGATGTAAGAATAATATTGTTTAATCCAGGATAAGTACATATCTCAAAGAAAAACAAGTGGATAATAAATGAAAGTCCAAAGCTCTCTGGATGAGAAATTTCAGTAAACAAATGTTTGCTTGTCTCCTAAAGAGATAGACCAATACTAAAATCATCCTATAAAACCCAACAACAGTTCTTACAGAGAAAAGCCTGAACTTGTTCACAAATATTTTTCTATAGGAAAGAGGCAAAAATTATTGCATTTTAGAGGTGAAAATTTGGAGGCCATAAAGATGAGGTGCCTACCCCATGTCACTTGGGGAAGTCTCATTTTGTGACACCCCATTTAATACGAATTCCATTAGCCACCCTGTCAAAGATCCTCATTTCCCTCCTGAGACATCGACTTTAATGGACTTAATGTCAAATTCTGGCATGGAGCAGAACTTACTTCCTTTTCCAGTTCTCTCAAGGAGATGAAGGGGAGAGATAAAGAGAGTTCAATGAGGGTGGAGTGGAGATTTGTATTGAATGAGATTGATTTCCTGATTTGAGGTCAAGGCTCAATAGCTGAAGTTCACCGAGATCTTGTGGATTTTCTGCATCAGACTAGAAGGGATGGGTGTGACTCATGGGATTTTTTTCACTTTTCAATAACAGTAAAGATTTCAGGGGTTAATGTAGCTCAACTCCTGTTTTTTTTTTTACCCTACCCTCTCCATGAGTCAATAAAATTGCCCAGTTAGGAGACCATGTGTCCTTTGAATGGATGTCAAAGCTAAAGAGGGTTTTACCCACCTTGTCATCTATTCAGCCTTATTTAATGTCACTAAAAGTTTACTTTAAGGAGAATCCCAGTCATTCATGTAATTCAAGCACACTAAAACTTGTCTGCAAACAGGAGAATTCATAAAAGTTTGAAGGCAAAGTGTGAAGCCAGTGAAAGTTGCTTACTGAGACGGGCACATGGCTTGCTGATGGACAGATGTGCCACATTAAGCATGTGACACCTTAATTCAAAGGACATAATTCCATGACCACAACCCTTGCCCACTTTTCTGCATGTCCACACAAGAACTCCAAAAAGGTTCAAATAGGATGGGAGTTTAAATAAAGTTTTCAAATGAAGAAGCATACAGAAAGCCCCAAGTCAATAAGTAGGGTTTGCATGATTATTTTTGCCAAGGATTTCAGACCAACCACTTTCATTAAATGCTCATGTGAGCAACTGCCTAGCAAGTTGAGCAAATACCTTTTAAGGTCTGAAAATCCTCTCTCTTTACATTAAACAAAAAATAGAAAGAAAAATTTGATGGCAGGGTCCAGACATGTCACAGGACTCTCTCCATAAATAAAAGGTTTTATTGAAGAGATAAGGTGAACTTTGGGGATCTATAATGGTCTCTCTCTGTAAGATGAATGCTATGACATTTGTAGAAAATACAACTTACAGAGAATCCAGGACTTTTCCTGACAAAACTAGGAGATTATTTTCTAGCAACTGAGTTTAGTGTCTTTGATAAAAGAGGGAACAAGAAATTGAACAAGAGAGCTGATGTGTGAGGAAAATGGGAAAGATTGTTTAATATTTCTAGAAAACTCTAATCTAACCACATACTTTTAGAAAAAAGATGCATTCTCCTTTGCTTCCAACTGTATCACAAGGACAGGGCACGAGTATTTGGAATCATTTTTATTTTTATTTGTGTATTAGAGGTGGTGACCGCTGCCTTTTAGGTGACTCCTAACTGAATCAGCTGCTCCTTCTGGGTCCTGGAGCTACAGACTATGGCATGCACTGGGGGGAAAGGGTAGGCAAGGAACATATTGCCATCCTTGCTTAGATGTGCTGGCAAGAGGGGACCTGGCTTGCCTTGTAAAAGTAGCTCGGGAGCAAATCATTAGCACATCTAACCTCAATATTTTGAAATCCAGAAACAACATTGAGTCATGCTGGTCATACTGTAAAGTTTTATTGCATTTTTCAAACAGTCAAAAACAAGCTGGGGATCATGTGAATTATCTCTTTACATGTGTCAAGCCTAAGAATTTGACACATGGATCAAAATGATGGAATGGAGCAGGGAAGCCACTGGGAGCATGTCATTAGAGGAAAATTGCACCAGCCCCTGGGAATGTGTGGCACTTCATCAGGCGGGTTCCCCATTGTCTCAACCACATACCTGGCAGTGTCTGAGCTTTGAAAAACTGAGGCTATAAATAAACTTTGTCCTGTGCTAAAAATAGGGACTCTTTTAAAAGCAAAAGAAGCCAGAGGGAAAATGTACTGACCACTGCAGACATGACGGGTGCCTTCCAGCGTCTCGTGTTGTCCTGGCTGTGTCTCTGTGATCCTGTGAAACCTGGAGTTTTTAGACAAGATTTCAAGAAGAAAAATGAAGGAGTTAATTAATCCTTTGTGAATACTGGGGAGAGCCCAGTATTTATCAAGGGAGAAAACTACCTGTCAGCTCTCCTCAGATGCTTTGAGACTCTAGGTCAACCTTCTCTGGACTTCCCATGAGTTCACCTCAGGTCTCAAATTTGTAAATATACTGGGTGTGCAGGAATCCAGGAATGGCTCCTTCACCTATGGCACCCAAGGCACAGTACCAGATGGCTTCACTGGGGTCCCAGGCTACTTAAGGTGACTTCATTAAACTGCCCATGATTCAAACCAACACCTTGAATAATGAATAATGAGGAACACTTAACAGATGAGAATCTAATAAAGCATTTTAGACAACAAACAAGTAGACTTGCCATGATAGGCAATAAAACAGACTATCTTGTCTAGTTTCAGTAATTAATCTAACATAGCATTAGTACTAGAATGGACAAAGAAGTCCACAACGAAGGACCAGAGTAGAATGTTTAGAAACAGACCTCAAATATCCAATGTTATATAATAAGGGTAGAAGATCCATTTAGTAAGAAACACAGATTGTTGCTAAATTGTGCATGTATATTAAACATACTTTGTGCACGTATTACCAAATTGTGCATGGCTAACTGTTCAGACAACACAATCAAGGACTGAGATTGTAGCTCCTGGTAGAGCGCTTATCCAGCATGCACGAGACCCAAGATTCCATCTCCAGTACTGCAAACAAATCGAAACAAAACAAAACATCAAATTAGAGATTCGCCTCTTCTTTGGCTTATACCAAAAGAAATTCCAGATGGATTTAACATAAAATCGTAAAAAAAAAAAGAAACTGCTGCTGTTTATATAATTGTTTTATGAGAAGGGACAACCTCCCTAATCATGACATGAGAAGTGAAAACCATAAGAGAGGAAGACCAAGGGGTGCAAAACAAAATACCTGTCCATGGATCACACAGAGAACAATGCAAAAGGAGATGAATAAGTAGTTCATAAAAGAAGGAATACACACTGTCGATGAACCCATGACAAGCCTCACTAATCACCAAAGAAATCAATGCTAAAGCAACGAACTATTATCACACCCAATATACACAAATCTTTTACATTTAAATATATGTGCAGGAATATAAATGATTTAATGTGTATGTCTACATACATCTATAACACATAAAGACAAAAAGAGGTTGACAGTTTGCACTAATTAATTCTAGGACAGCCAGGGTTCTATAGTTGTCTAGGGTAGGAGTTATGGTCTTAAAGAAAAAAGGAAGCTGCTGGGTCCATTTCACATGCTGAAATATCCAGAAATGTAATTGTATGTATTTGAGCAAAAAGCATCTATAACTTTTCTTTCCTGAGATGGGAATGGCTATGCTTTTGAATCTTTTTCTGTATCTTTGAAATGATACATATAAAATTTTTATTCCTTTGAAAAATATTTTATCTGTGAAGGTTAGAATCAGAGAAACACTAAAGGATAAGAAGGAAATTCCAACAAATTAAATAATACAAGAAAAGCGTTTCAGGAGCATAATTAGCCTAATTAGAATGAACCTCTTACTCTGTGTTGCCTCTGAGGCAATCTGGAGTCTTGGCCACTTGGTTCAACAACCAAAATGATGTTTTTAGCTCCACTATTGAGTCAGCAAGTCACACAGTATAGTTTTATTAAAAAAACATGTGAGAAGTGTCTCCAAAGTACTTGAAGGAGGGTAGGACTGCCTGCCTCACTCTCTTTGAAGCCACCAACAGTGGGGAGCATGCACTAGTTAACTGATGAAAGGGTTAGACTTCCGGGCTCCCTAATTACCCGTTTTCAAAGCAGGAAACAATAGTCATAAATGTTTGCAATTGGCCAACCAATACAGTGTTCAGCCTGACTTCCCCTCATTTGTGCGTGTATGTGTGTGCATTTATCTTGTTTTTGTTTCCTAGTCCTGGGACCCATCATCATTTCTGTACTTGTTTTGTTTATATTTCCAAAATGCAAATTGTGACTTTCTGCCTGGGAATACCACAAAGTCCTTCCTTACAAACACTGAGGCCACAGGAAACTCACAGATTTCCCACAAAAGAAGCTTTCAACTCCTATTAGATACAATAATATTCATTACAGATTCCCAGAAAACAAAATATTCCCTTTATTTCTTTTCTTTTCCTTCCTTCCTTCCTTCCTTCCTTCCTTCCTTCCTTCCTTTCTCTCTCTCTCTCTCTCTCTCTTTCTAGTAGGAGACTCTGAGATCCAAGTAAGGAATGGGGAGAGCAAAGTTTAGAGGTCTCTTTCCAGACTCAAGAAAAAAAAATGCCTTGCAAAAGCTTTTAGATTTTAATGGAAATGTCCAGAACTTTCTAAAACTTTCTATATAATCAACATGGCCATGGTATTTTTTATTACATTAAAAATGATGGACTCCTGACTATGCACCTTTTCCCCACAAAGGCTAAAAAATATTTTTTAAATTGGGTTCCCATGCTAACCAGTCTTCATAGAAAGCTGGTACAAGAATTGTATTGGAGATGATATGTATTAAGAATAGATGGAAATTTCCCACCCTGGTCATCTTTTTCTCCACACTCCCCATAAATCTCATGCTAGCACATGTGTCCACTTAGATGTGGTTGGACATAAAAATTCTACTTTTATTCTGGAAACATCAGATATTGCACTATGACACTGTTCATCTATCAATCTAGGATAAGTCCTCGGTGTCCAAAAGCAGCTTCATCCCGAAATGCTGGACTTAACCATATCTGCTATAATCACTGCTACCAACTGCTACCTGTACACAGCTTACTTTGACTGAAAAAATTGGTCTGGAACACCTTCCAGACCAAAAGGGTGGTTAAGAAATATGTCACCAAATGACCTATCTATAGCATTATTTCCTTTCTATACATGGAGTAATTTTATTTTTTTGGTAATCAGAATCTCCCCCACACTGCTCCACTGCTCACATTGCTAGTTTTCCCTACAAGGTTAAATCACAGAAGATTTTTTTTAAAATATCTAATTGTCTTATTTGAGAGAGACTAAGTCTAGCAAACCATTCCTAAACTTGACTATGAAGAACTGAGAATAGCACTTGGAGGAAAGAACAAAGGGTAATCAAATGTATGTAGTGTCAAGACAAAGGCAAAATCTCAAAGATCATGTCTCTGCTAAGGCTCCTGGGCCCTGACAGGATGTTACAGAAGACTGCCTGGGGCAACAAGGTCATGCTAGGGAAATGGATACTCACAGGTGGGTGGGATGGAAGAAACTCTACCACTAGAAGAAATGGGTGGCAAGGTAGTCAGAAAGCTGTCTACTAGAACATTCCCCCAGGAACAGGCCTATGTTGTCCCCATAAGAAATTTATCTTTAAGATTCTTATAAATCACGATTATTCATCTCCAGATTTGGGATTTCATGTGGCCTAGAAAGATGGATATGATCCCACCACCCTTCATCTTCCAGCATGTGTCATAAATATGGTGATCAGTTTCTAAATCTTTCTTCTTAGGTAGCATGAAAAAGCAATGAAAATTAACATTACGCTCTCCATCCATTCCTTGTTCAAATTATATTTCAAAATAATGAGTCTATCCATAAATGTTTTTGTTACAGAACATTTGGAAGAAAACATCTGAGACGAAATGGCCGTGTGCTTCTCACAAAACAATATCCCCGGTGCTATGTCAGCATCTTACCATTTCAAAGAAAATGTCAAATATTTTTTTAAAATGTCTTCTAAAGGACAACAGTGAGCCGAGCTTTTGTGTGTTTTTGGAGAAGATGTTGAAGTACTGTAGTGTTGGAAGTTGGTCTGAGTTTCTCTCTAACATGAAAGCGTCGGTGATGAAGGCCTATTACATTCAGCATAATCATCTTTCAGTTGGTGAGATAGTTCTAGAGAATTAGATGACAAATGAATTTTTTTTTTGTTTCAAAAAAAATCTACTTCTGACTTTCTTTAGTTAGTATTTAATTAGCAAAGAAAACACTTTCCACAGAGTGAAACAGACACCTCATGATCTCTCTTATAATCCCTTGGGACAGAGGAGTAAGTGAAAGCAGGATAACGTCTATTCCCTTTGGAACACAGGATCCACCAAGTGGAAGTGTCCTGACACCGTCTGACATGGAGGTTCTTGAGGCGGATCCACATGGGCTTTCCCGGTGGAGTGCCTGTGAGTGTTTGAGTGTTTATGATAGAATAGGCATCCTAGGGCCATGGTTTTAATTAGATTCAGAGGCAACAACTCCAAAATGATGAAGAGCCATGGATGTAATGTACAATTCAGTGAAAAAGTCAGTTAGAAACAAAAGTCTTTGGGAAAGAAAAAAAGAGTGGAATCGAATAACTTCAGGAGGGAAGGATTGGTTTACTCCTGCCTTTTCTTGAGGACTTGCTCCAAGACTTGGGGAAGGATAGCAGCAGAGCCTCATTCCCTCAAAGTCAACCTGGTCACTGAGCAGCCTGCATAGCTTAATCTCCAAAGACAAGGTGCACTTCTATGATTTTACAAATGTATCATGGGATAAAAGGTGTAGACCCACTGAGTCCAGAAACTGAGATGAAAGAATTTAGGAAAAAGTAAACAATTATAAGGATCAGACTGTAGTATCAGGACCTATAGGCTTCGGAAGGACTCAGATCCACACTGTTTCATAGTTAAGGTTTGAAATCATAGTAATGGAAAAGAACATACCACCACCCTTAATAATCATGTCAAACTCCATGTCTGCAGGTATTAACATTAATAGCATGTGACATTAGTGTGGTCAAAAGCCAGGACTGATGACAATGCAGTCACAAACTTGCCACACACCTGTGTACACACAAAGTCCAGCCAGCAGAGAAAGAGTGCATCAGAGTTATCCAGAGAAACACAACCAATGAGACGAGGGGAGGCAGGTGGGTAGAAGGAAGGAAGGAAAGAAGGAAGGAAGGAAGGAAGGAAAGAAAGAAGGAAGGAAGGAAGGAAGGAAAAAAGGAAGGAAGGAAGGAAGGAGGGAAGGAGGGAAGGAGCAAGGGAGGGAGAGAGGGAGGGAGGGAATGAATGTATTAGCTCAGGTGATTATGGAAGCTGACAAGTCCCAAGATCTGCAGACCCAGCAGAGTCAATGGTGTAAGTTAAGTCCATCAACAAGCAAGCATAAGACTCAAGAATAGCCACTGATTCAGTTCAAGTTCAAAGGTAAGAAAAGACCAATGTCCCAGCTCAAAGTAACCAGTTTCTGGAAGGCTTATTGTTTTATTCATAAGATCAAATGAGATCCATCCACTTTAGGGAGGACAATTGGTTTTACTTACTTAAATGTTAACTCATCCAAAAACACCCTGACAGATATACCCAGTGGAATGTTTGACCAAAAGTCTGGATGTCCCACGGCCCAGTCAATTTACCACATAAAATGAACCATCACAAAGAGACTGATTCTTTTTTAACAAACATACAATGGTTCTTGTCTTCTTTGAAACTGCCAATTCAGACATCCTTACAGTTTTAATAACAATGGCTGGACTTCACTAAACAATCCCTGCATGACAGAAAATGCCTGGGCATGTCACACAGGTTGCCTCACTTGATCCTCATAACAACTTTGAAAAAGAGGTTTTGTTATTTTCCCATCTTCCAGAGGAGGCAACAAAGGCACAAAGTTCAAGACTAGGCAAGAAGGCAGAGTGCAGAGCTTCAAATCCAACCAGTCATGGCCCCAAAGCTACACTTCCAACTGCTTCCCCTGTGTCTTGTGCATACCTTCCAATTTGATGATGCTCCATGGCTCACATGCTTTTTCAAATTTTTCAGAAACACATTTGGTGCCTGCATGTTCTCATTTGAAACTGACTTCCTCTGAAGACACACTTTTCTTTTTAAAAGCCAAATGTGTTTCAATATTATATATGTCTCTTAAGGTAGTTGATAAACTCAGATAAGTCTAACTTGGTGAGGTGTGTCTTCCACATAACAAGGTGAATCCTCTAGTGCCTGTCACATACTATCTCTGAAAAACAGAATATACAGCGATGCATGGGAACTAAAGTCTTCCTATAGATTTCAAGATTAAAATATGTATAAAACCAGGGTTGAAGATGGTTATCCCCAGTGTGAATGGGGCCTCTATGCTGGGCTATTAAGTCATATGGAGTTGCTTCCTTATGTGGTAGGAGGGAGTAGGTATAGTCTGGGGAGGGGGGGTAAGCAAACCTTGCTAGTTTAGGAACGAGAGTTCTGACATCCTATGGAAGAACTGTTCTGAGCTGTTGGGATGGAGGCAACAGAGAAATATCCACATAGAGATACTAACACAGGGAAAAGAAAATAAAACACACACACACATACACACACTCACTCACTCACATACACATTATTCTCAAGGGCAGCTTGTAAACCAAAATAAGAGCAAGACATTATGGAACAAACAAAAATTCATGAATTCAGAACAGGGAAGATGGGGAAAGACAAATATGGCAACTTAAACAGAAACATTTTCATTGAACTTTAAAACTAAGTAGACAGGATAAGAAATACTAGATTTGTCATAGCCACAGAATTAGAGATATAATATTGTATTAGTGACCCAGAAAGATGCACAGATAGATCAAGACATGTTGAGAAGTGAGGCCAGGTAACATGGAGTACACACAGAGGACCTCTCCCTGGTGGGTCTCATGGGAATTCATTTACAGAATGGTGTGGTGGCAATTTTTGAAGAACAAATGGCTCAGGATTTTCTTGAATTAAAGAAGAAACGTCCTAATGTATTTAGTATATGCTAAGTGTAGACAGAATAAAGAAAAAGTCATGCTTAGATACTATATAGTGAAACTGTAGAACATCAAGAAAAAAGACCATCTTAGAAGTTATAAAGGTGAAACAGTAGAGGTATTTCATGCCACATAAGACACCACCACAAACATAGCAACTTAAAACAAGACACACTTCTTATCTCATAGTTTCTGTGGATCAGGAATTTGGACACAGTGTACCTGGATTCTTTGCAGCACTGCAATCAAGAGGCCGGACTGTGTTCTCATCTGGAAGGTAAAGTGGGGAAAGATCTGATTCCAGGCTCACTCACATTTGTGGGCAGAATTTATTTCCTGGCAGTCATAGGACTCATGGCTACTTGCTTCGTCAAAGCATCAAGGAGAACAAGACTCCAGGGCTAGGCTTAAGCTTAACACACCCTGATGTAATCCCAGGAGTGACATTGGTCACTGCCCTACTCCATTGGTTAGCAGCTTAGTCAGTGATTCTTCAACTTCTTATGAATGCCCTGAGGGGTTCGTCAAAAAAAGCAGATTCCTGGGTTCCACACAGAAGTATTAATTCAGCTATTCTGGCCTCTGAGCCAATAATCTGAACAGGTAAGCCAGTTGTTTCTGATGGTGGTGATCTGAATATCTTAGAACATCAAATTCTTCCACCTTCAGCGTCACTATCAAAACCTTCTATCATCAGCTATTGTAATTAGCACCTTAAATGCTCCCCCAAAGGTTCATATGCTAAAGGACTGACTGCCAGCCTGTGGAAGGTCCTGGCAGTGGTGGGGTATTGGAAGGAAATTAAGTCATTGAAGGGTGCCCTGGAAGGGAACATTGGGACTCTGATCCCTTCCTGTCTCTCTGCTTCCAGGTTGCCATGAGGTAAGTAGCCTTCTTCGCCACTAGCTCCCACCATAATACACTACGCTATCACTGGCCCCAAGGTGATGGGCCAAGTGACCATGTGCTGAAACTGCTAAAACTGTGAGCCAAAAGAAATCTTTCTCCCTTTATCTTGCTCATCGTAGGTAATTGCAAACTGACTAACACATCAGCTAAATTTTACTTCTCTCAACTTCACTTTCTCTGATCCACCAAGAAATCATGTTTGTTACATCCCATGTGACTCCAATGCTCATTTCCTGTAGTGTATGAACTTACTGAAGACATGAGTAACGTTTCATTGATCATGTTAACCCCCATTGACGTTAAACTTGTCGGAACCAAAATGGAGTCACTTATGTCAGAGCCTGGCAAAACGCAGTCAGGGAGGCCAGGAAGGGGTGGCCCTTATTCATGGTTTGGCTCATAAGAGAAACTATCACACAAAGAACTGCAACCTGTGCATAGAGGCCACCTTTGCAAGGATGTCTGCTTAGCATCAGCCTATTTTAATCTTGGACAGATACATCCTTGCTATTGATCTTGCCTAGCACAATTGCTTCAAAACAGCTTATGCAACCTTCCTCATTTTACCTTCAAAAACCCTGTCGTCCTTTGCTTTCCTGGATGTGCCTGTGACTCATCTTAACTTTTGTGTCCCTGGCAACTCTGTCATTCTTCCCTGAATAAATTATTGTTGCTGCTGTTGGAAAGCCACTCTCTGTTGTTATTTAGGTTGGCATCTATAAATAAGCTCAAGAAATTGTGGAAAATATAAATAAAATAAGAGTAGAGGTAAAATAGCACACATGCACACAAAAGATAGAATATTGTAAGAGGAAGAAAATAGAGGAAAGATGATAGGAAGGGAGCGAGGGCAGAGGAGAAGAGGAGACAGCAGGCAAGTGTGACTTGTCTGGTTTATGGCTTCCCAGGCTCCCGAGCTAAGGGGTTAGGTCCAGGGTGCTCTCCAGCCATTGTTCCTGTGGCAGCAAAGATGAAAGTCAGACAAAATAATCCAAAAAGTGCTGAACTATGACAGTTAAGTCCTTAGGGGTTTATTAGACTTTACTTTCCTCAGACCTTGAGGAAAATCTTCAGCTGAAGTCCATTAAGCAAATTAAAATGCAGGAGAAAAATAAACATAGATTGATGTAGATAGCAGTTTTATGGGGGAAAGGAAGCAGTGAGTTCTGTCAAAGCTCCCGGCTGTTACTTATCCTCTTGGATCCTAGGCCCTTAAAACTCTTAAGATATGCTCTCTCCAAGATACCCTGCTGGCAGCCATAAAAGAAAGTTAATAGAATTTTTTTTTTCCTTTACAAATGCAACGACTGGTACAAACTAAAGTAAAAACACGATCCACATTGCTTCCCACTCCAGTTCTTGACACCAAGCCACTTGTCCTTTTGTCTTCAAGCAGGGAATCATAAATCTGTGTCATATATATTGTTCATGTTCCATAATGCTTGGACCTCAAATGAAATCAAACCATATTAATATCTATTTCCCTAAAAGAAGAAACCTGTATGTAAGGGAATATCTTCAAATTTATGACTAGGGGATTATTAGTTGTATCTACAGTTCAAGACATTCTATAATATGCAAAGTCCCCAATACTGTAAGTCAAAAAAGATTTATTACACATCTATGAAATACAAAAGTGTTATAGTATGACATGCAAAAAAAACCAGAAACACAGGATTTGTCTTCAAAACATCTTTATTTTGTAAAACTTTGGGAATTTATTTCAGGCATTTTAAAAATAAAGCCACCACTTGTACTTTTTCTCCAAGGCAAAGCATATTCCCGCAGGGCAATGACTCTGAGCTCTATGCATATTTTCCTAAAGGGCAGGGGTGAAGCCAGCATTAGATTTTCCATTTCGCATTCTGCGGCAGCTTCAGAAGCCCTGAGCTCTTCCTCACCTTGCCCTGAGGTTATGGAAAGCAAGCCTGGGGCCAGCCTGGCTTTCTAGCGGATTCACGTGCAAGGCCTGGTTCTGCTCCAGGAGACTGGGCAGCAGAAGGTGGAGGAGTGATCCCTACTTACAAATTTAGTCCTTGAAATTTCTATGCCAACTAAATTCAGCATTTCAAAACATTCTTACACTTAAAAAGCCTAAAGCTTTCCAAATACTGCAAATTCTTGACTTCTAAATATCTCCATCCTTTACCTCATAACGATCATGTACGTACAGAATCATAAACATTGTGTATTTCCAAACAAATGAAGAGGGAAAATCCACACCAGAGTCATCTAAAATCATCAGAAGTGGCACTATTATTTTGTGGAAATGTCACAGTGTTACTTTTTTCAGGGAAGATAATCAAGTTGTACTAATTTTTAATAGAGAAAAGTATATTCCTCTTTTCTATGTGGTTAATTACAAAGGCGGTGTCTAAAACATAAAGGACAAGATTATTCTTTGATCCAAGAATCTCCAAAACAAGCTCATAAAGATCCCAAAGGTAGATGCTGCCCCTTTGACACCAAAACCCAAATTAAGTCTGAAGATCCTTTCCAGCAGGACATAGGAAAGGCATAATAAGTATAAACCCAGAGAAAACTCAAACCTCATTTTTTGCCAATCATTTTAACATCTTCTCCCTTGAAATCTTCACAAGAGTAGCCTCGGTAAACAAAATGAGCCCATTTGAGCTGTACCTTTGCCAATATTTGCACACCAGGTGATAAAGATGCCAACAGCCAGGAAAATACATGCATTGTGCAGAAACCAGAGAGGAGAGTTTCAAATGCTCCCCAAACCAGGTTACCAGACAAAAGAAAAATCTAAAGGGACAAGAGTTTCCCAAACCCCCAAGTGGAATTAGGAATAATCACCCCCTGGAAGTGCCCATGATTTTGAACATTTGTGGAATGTGTGGTTGAGTTAATATCAAAATATTATTACCACATTTGGGTTAGCAAGCAGAATTTCCATGCCGTCTTAGATCCTGGACTTTTCTCATGCAATCTCATTAGTATCATGAAATCTGCCACTGAAAACCCAGATTTGCAGCTAGCATTATCTTTTCTCAAAAATGTTCAGATGTGTAAGGCACAGGGTAAAATTCCATACCAGCACATATGGGCTGTAGCTATAGAAGGAGGATCTGGCTAGACATGCACCTTACAAAATCAGGCTGAGGGATCCCTGAGCAGAGGAAAAAGAGGAGCCAGCCTTCTGAGCACTCAGGGATTTGGGAGGAGCAAGGAGGCTTTGACTAAACCGGATAGAGAAGCACTCCCCCGCCCCCAGAGATTGTGTAAGAAATGACAGCTGCTGAGTGTGACAGGATGCCCTTGATCAAGATCAGCCACTGTGAACGGAAATACATTTCCCAATTAATTCAGATAAAGGGTATTGAGTGAGAGCAATAATTTGCTGTTCTTGTTTTGAATTGCACTATTAAATTCAGAAAGGAACATGATGGTGATTTTTCCTTTTACAGCGATATGGGCTGGTTTGTCAAGCGTTTCGTCTCTGGATTCATTGGTAGTTTATTATTATTCACTCGTTAACTGAGCTTTCATAGTCATGTTCTATTAACTCAATATTTAATACACACATCCTATTAACACTAGGTACCAGGCACTAGGAGCCTTTTTCTTAGAGCAAGCCACTTAATCACACATATTCACTCAACAAACATTTACTGAGTACTTACTGGGAGTTGCATGTCCAAGTGCAATGAGGTTACTTTCTGTGCTTCAGATTCCTAATCTGTAAATGAAAATACCGTACTACAACATTTTTGGGGATCCCTCCTGTTTCAAAAAAAAAGAAAAGAAAATCTCATTTTCGTTGGTTTTATTATTTGTTTATGAATAGTTGTCTTTAATTTGTAAATGCCAAGAATCCAGATTGGTTATTGTGATCCTTCCTAAACCTAAATTATACATTCAAAAGGTCACCAGACGATTCCGTTCTCACCATTGGAGCCTGCCAGCACTGAGAATGGAGATAAACGATAACTGGAATTTTAAACATATGCTTACAAATTACTGCAAACCTCAGATATAATAAATAAATGACAGCAGAGAAATCAGGATCCTTATAAATATTCCCATAAAACTTCTTGCCACTTGACAATGGCAACATAATCAGGATTCCAGCAGAGATGAGGCCCTTGTTTTGGAGGACAAGCTGAAGGCTAGAGGTGGTTTGGTTGACACCTCCTGCCCCTATTTTCTGGCTCAAAGTAACAATGGTTTTGCCATTGATAGGAACCAGGCGTTGTACAGCCTGCTAAGTTCTGACTTTTCTTATTCAGGGAGTGTACAGTTGGATTAAATGATGGAAAAAGTCATGCCACACGGACATTTTCTTTTTAAGAAGTTAAGGGTTCAGCCACAGTGCAAGTTCTTTGTGCATTTATCTTGGACAAAAAAAAAAAAAAAAACCATGAAAATGGCTATAACATGACATGCTGACATGTACGAATAAAAATGTGGAAGATTTATAAAGATGTTGGCAAAGAAAAGAGGTTTACCAATGGGTAGGCATTTGTGGGGGAAAAGTAGTAAAAATACAGCAGGCAAACTGGATGTTCTCCACACACACACACACACACACACACACACACGTCACATTCTCCAAGGTTACAGCATGAATAACTTAAGAAATTCCTAAGGTACCACAAATGTTAATAAATGTGTGTTTCATGCACTAATAAATGTTATGTGACTATCCCAAATTGTGTGCCCAAAGTACTTTGGAGTATTTGGTCCCTTGGAGAACTCTCATTAGGCATTTGATTAATGTCAGTGAATAGAAATAATAATAATAGTAATAAAAGAGCTAGCACAGGTGTGGGATGAAAGATACAAGGATTCATGTCTTATCCACCTACCTGTCTACAGGCGGGGCAGAACACCCCTGGCAGGCAAGCTAATGTTCGCTTACCAGGCTTAAAGATAGCAGTTCTTACCATTTTCAAAGTCTCTGATTCCTTTGAGAATTTGGTCAGATTTCAGGGCTGTCCCTGGAGAAATGCACACGGATACCTTCACTTTGCTTGCAACTCCAAGAGATTTTTCAGATTACCTAAAATCTTGGACTAAGCACTCATATTTCTTCACCCAAATAACTGTCCAATCTGTCTGTTGTTTTTTCACCATGGTAATAATAGCCACAGTAGTGATCTCTGCTAATGATGATAATCACCAATATATGTTGAACCGTTATATAGGTCCAGGAATTTTCTAACTGCAAATACGTATTTTCCCATTTGGTCTTCATAATTGCCCTGTTAAAGAATGTGTGATTGTTTTCCCATTTTACAGACCAGCAAGTGGGTGACAGAGAATTTGATATAGGCTGGATCTTGAATGTCCCACCCTAAGGCCCATGTATTGAATTCATAGTTTGCAGCCTATGGGGCTATTGGGAGTAGAACCTGGTAAGAAAAGGTTGTCACTGGGTCACTGGGGGTATGCCCTAGAAGGGGATATTAGAACCCAGCTCCTTCCACTCTCTCTTCGCTTCCCAGCTGCCAAAGTGAGCAGGCATCCTCTGCCACATGTTCTCACCATGATGTACTGTCACAACCACAGACCCAAAGCAACATAGTTCAGGGACTATGGATTGAAACCTCTAAAACTATGAGCCAAAACAAACCTTCCTTCTTTTAAGCTGGTTATCTCAGGTATTTTGTCACAGTTATGGAAAGCTGACTAACACAGGAGTTAAAGTAATGATTAGTAGTGGACAGAGTATAAGCTCATATCTTGGCAATCTGATTCTAGAGCTTGTATTCTTAACTTTCCAATTTTTTTCTACTCCTGAAAATTCCCCTGTGTGGCTAATACAGTATAATAACTACCTACATTGCATTGGATAGTTTAGGTAATCAAAGATGATTGAAAGTATTCAGGAGGATGTGTATAGATAATATGCCAATACTACACCATTTGATATAAATGACTTGAGCCTTAGCAGATTTTGGTACACATGGGAGTTCATGGAATCAATTCCTTGCAATAAGGCACAGCCATATTGTAGTTTTCTTGGGCAGGGTTACCTATTGAGTCAGCTTCAGTGACAACTTCTCAGTCATGAATTCATTTGTCAGGTTGTCCAGCTGAGATCCAAGGAGGTGACCATCCACAACATCAAGGTTAACAGAAGACAGGGAGAGCACTAGCTATGTCAGATTTTCTTCCCCCTCGGTGGACATTTTGATCTCCTGGGGAGCATGCCAAGACTCACATTCCTAGGCCCACATGCACACTCAATTCTAACTCCGTTGCAGGCCTGTTTATAGGAAAGCTCCAAAATAGCAAATCCTCTGAGTCAGAGCTGGGAGGGGGTGGGGCACAGGAAGTGTCAGCTTCATGGGAGCAGGGTTTCCTTTAGGGGTGATGAAAAAGTTCTGGAACTAAATAGTAGTGACACAACCGTGTGGATGTGCTTAACGCTTCTGGATCACACAATTTAAAATGGTTAAAACAGAACATTTTGTTACGTGTGTTTGGCCATGATAAATAAATAAACGTTGTACACATTTAAAACCACTGCTGCACTGGCATCGTTAAATGACCGAGTCTATGTTTGGTTTGTTTAGTGTTTCTGCATTGGTTGCTCCTAATAGGTAAATATGTAAATGAGTTTAGCAGTTTAAACATTTATACCTCTGTTGTATGAATCTTTTGTCCTTGTCTTACTTTTTAATACTCCCAGACAAGTGAGTTGAAAATAATATATCCATTCTTTTTTTTTTTAGCTTATTACAATATATGTCAGTTTACAGGGTACAGGATATCACCAACGTGGTCCCTTTTTATACAAAAAGATCAGTAGGATCAGACTATACAAGCAGGATAAACTAGATTACTAACTGTATTAGTCAGCTTTCCATCACTATAACAAAATGTCCAAGCTAATTGATTTATTAAAAGGAAAGGTTTAAGCCAGGCATGGTGGCACAAGCCTGTAATCCCAGCACTTAGGGAGGCTGAGACAGGAGAATTGCAAGTTCAAAGCCAGCCTCAGCCAAGGACAAGGCACTAAGCAACTCAGTGAGACCCTGTCTCTACATAAAACACAAAATAGAGCTGGGGATGTGGCTCAGTGGTTGAGTACCCCTGAGTTCAATCCTTGGTACCAAAAAAAAGGGAAAGGTTTATTTTGGCTCAGTGTTGAGATTCCAGACCATGTTAAATTGACCTCCTTGCTTTTAGGCTTATAGCAAGGCAGCACATCATGGCACAAGCACATGATAAAAAAAATGATTCATCTCATAGCCTCATAGCCAAAAAGCAAAAGGGATGGGGGAGCCAGGGTCCCACAGTCTTCAAGCACACCCAAAATCTCCCACTAAGCTCTATCTCTTAAAGGTTTCACCAACTCCCATTACCAATGCCTCAGGAACCAAGTCTTCAACACATGGGCCTTAGAGGACCATTCAAGATCCAGACCTTAGCAGTAGTTAATGTGGTCAACTTTACAAAAGCGAGGTCTTCAAATAATAAAATATTGACAAAAATTTGTAACAATAGGAGGAGCCATTTGTGTACCTGTTTGCTAGTTTTCTCACTGGCGAAGTAGTTAAAATGATTGTCCAACATAGAGATGAATTTTTATTTTGTAATAATCAAGTATTTCAATTTTGTTCACCTTTTCTGTGATAAGTAGACATTGGCAGTATACTAACTAGCAGATTCTTTAACTTATGTTGGAGTCATTTTATGTTTACAGAAAAGCTGCATAGAGTGTAACAGAGTCCCACAGACACTGCCCTGCTTCCCTGACACAATACCTCACATATCACAGCACTTGTGTAAGAAGTAGGATATTAACGTCGGCACAAAGTACTTACCACAGACTTTATTCAGGTTTCACCAGTTTTTCTAAGTGTCCTCTTTCTATTCTGGGACCAAAACTACTATCTATCAGACAATGGCTTTAGTTATGCTTATTAATCTCTTCCATACTTTAAGAGTTTTTCAGTCTTACTTTTTATGACATTAACATATTCAAAGAACACGGGTCAGGTATGTTTTAGGATGTCCTTTATTTGGGGTTTCACCAGTGTTTTCATGATTTGCCTGGCGTTATGGACTTGGAAGAAAATCACAGGGTGAAGTACCATCTCATCATAGTATCAAGGGTACTGATGTGGTTGACCTTGATCACTTGGCTAAGGTGAGATCTACCCCCGCCCCTTAGTTTCTTCACCCTAAAGTCACCATTTCCCCTTCATATATTCATTAAAAGCAAATAATCAAGTCCAGCCTCAACTCAGAGGGAGGAATTCCATTTCCTGGAGCTTAATAATAATCTGCACAGATAATTTAGAATTCATCTGTAAGTAAGATTTGTCCCTTCTCTCCATATATTTACTTGTTCTATCATGCATTTATATTGGTATGTACTCATAGTATTTATTTTAGTCTCTGTGTTGTAGTCTAATCATATGGTGATTTATTTTGTCACTCAGATTGTCTCAGCTTTGGCCATTGGGAGTTCTTTCAGTTTGGCTCTTCTGTCCCTTTGGGGGCCTTTTCACTCCTCTTTTTTTTTTTTTTGTTTTTTTTTTTTTTTTTTTTAATTTTTTTTTTTTTTTTTTTTTTTCATATTTAATTTATTTATTTGTTCTTTTTAGGCTTACATGATAACAGAGTGCAATCTGATTCATTGTACATAGGTAGAGGATAACGTGTCAATTCTCTAGTTGTAAGTTGTATAGAATCACAACATACATGCAGTCATGCATAAAGTTAGGGCTATGATGACCATCATATTTCACCACCTTTACTGTCCCCATGCCCCCTCCCCACTTACACCCCTGTGAACAGAGATCCACCATTGTTCCCATGACCTTCCCCACATTATGGATCAGCATCCACTTATCAGTGAGTACATTCGGCATTTGGTTTTCTGAGATTGGCTTACTTCACTTAGCATGATATTCTCCAACTCCATCCATTTACCTGCAAATGCCATAAATTTATTCTCTTTTATTGCTGAGTAATATTCCATTGTGTATATATACCACCGTTTCTTTATCCAGTCATCTATCGAAGGGCATCTAGGTTGGTTCCACAGTTTAGCTATTGTGAATTGAGCTGCTATAAACATTGAAGTGAGCACTTCCTGGTTTCTGTACACTAACAAGATGATCCAGGCTTATCTTACATGTTTCCCTGCCCTATTCTTAAAATCAACTTTCCAAGAGCCCTTTTATTGGAGAATGGTACTAGAATCAAGATCTGGTGCTAAATGTACTCAGTGTCACTGGGAAGCCACTGACTCTAGGTCATCTTAGCAGAGTTAAGACAGAAAAATTATACACTAATCCACATATGCATAAATGTGTATATTTCTTCTGTATCTATCCATTTGAACATAGGTAGATAAATTAATAGATTCATAGCGGTTATCTCTGACTCTAATCTAGCACCACAGTACTCATCTTCCTTTTTTGCTTATTTCTAATTTCTGACTGTGAAATCTGGCTCTCATTCTCTACAATTTATTTATTTGTTTGTTTAACCTTAGTTTACAAGAAAAGTGGTTTTTCAGAATGACTAGCCCTTACCTCTGCAAGTAATACACTTACTAGCTGAAGTACAATATTTATATACAGATCTTTTTTCGAAAGTTACCTAGGGCTGGGGATGTGGCTCAGTGGTGGAGTGCTTACCTGGCATGCATGAAGCCCTGGGTTCAATCCCTAGCACCACAAAGAAGAAGAAAAAGAAGAAGGAAGAGGAGAAGGAGGAGGAGGAGAAGAGGAGGAAGGAAAGAAGGAAAGAGGAAGGAAGGAAGGAAGGAAAGTCACCTAGATCACCAACTCTTCCCCCACCTTCCCTTCAGTGAGGTTATACCATACATTCATAGTACAGTTAGATCTTCTTGTCACTCAGTTTGAATTCCATCCTGGGATCTCTCAACATTGCTCTTTAGATACGAAGTGCATCCTGAAAGCTCATGTGTGAGACAATGCAATAAAGTTTAGAGGAAAAATAATTGGATTATGAGAGTTTTAAACAAATCAATCTATTAATCCCCTGATAGGAATTAATTGGGTGGTAACTGTAGGCAGGTAGGGTGCAACTGGAGGAGGTGGATTCCTGGAGGCGTGCCTTTGGGGTATATATTCTATCCCATCCTCTCTCTCTCTTTCTCTCTCTGCTTCCTGGTGCCACATCCTGAGCTGTGTTTCTGCTCCATGATATCCTGACTCATCTTGAGCCCAAAGCAATGGATTCAGCCACCTGTGGACTGAGACCTCTCAAACTGTGAGCCCCAAAATAAACTTTTCCTCCTTTAAACTTGTCCTTGCCAGGTCTTCTGGTCAGAACAATGTAAAAAGCTGACTAAAACACCCAGCATCCAGGTTGATATTTTAAAAATTTACATACAGTGAAGTTCATTCTCTTGGCAAATGGTTCCACAGGCTTTAACGCATTCACAAAGCCCTGTGTCCACTACTTCAATACCACAGAGAACAGTTCCACTGACCTAACATTTCCCTTGTGTGATCCTTTTGTACTCGAATCCTCTCATAACCCCTGACAACCACAGAACTATTTTCCATCACTGTAGTTTTTCCTTTTCCATATTGTCATGTAAATGGAATCACAATACATCCCTGGGGTCTAGCTTCTTTCACTTAACAAAATGCATTTGAAATGTCCATATTGTGAGAATCACTAGTTTGCTATCTTTATTGCTGAGTAGTATTCCATTGTGTTCTAGAGTTTGTTTATATATTACCATGCTAAAGAATATTTTTGTTGCCTCCAGATTTTAGTGATCATTAATAAAGTTACCATAAATATTGGTTAACTTGATTTTGTGTGAACATTAAATTTTCAGTTTACCTGGAGAGATGCTAGGAGTGTGGTTGTTGGTTTGTACGATAAGTCTATGTCTAACTTTGGAAGAAACTACACACTATTTTCCAAAGTGACTGTACCGTTTTACATTCCTGTCACTGATGAATAAATATTCTTTCTGCTCTGTATTTTCATTACATTTGGTATTATTGGTTTGATTAAATTTAGCAATTCTAATTGGTATTAAAGTAATATCTAACTGCAGTTTTAATTTATAATTTCTTAATGACAATTGATATTGACCATCTCATCAGGTTTATTTTCCATCTGGACTGCTTCTTTATTGAAGTGTTTGTTCCAATGGTTTGCCCATTTTTTAAATTGGGTTATTTGTTTGCTTATTAAATTTCAAATTAAAATTAAAATTTTAAGGGATGTGTGTGTGTGCGTGTGTGTGTGTGTGTGTGTGTGTGTATCCACATATACCATATTTTCTGGATACATGGCTTCCTTTAGACATGTGATTTATGAATATTTCTCTCAAACTGGCTGGTCTTTTTGTTTTCCTAACATTGTCTCTCCTTTTTTTAAAATAATTTTTTTGTTGTTGGTAGACTTTTATTTTATTTATTTATATACGGTGCTGAGAATCAAACCCAGTGCCTCACTCATGCTAGGCAAGTGCTCTACCACTGAGCTACAACTCCAGCCCTAACATTATCTCTTAAGGAGCAAGTTTTTAATTTTGATCAAGTTCAATCTTTTTTTTTTCTTTTTGTGTAGTGCTTTTGTTGTTATATCAAAAAAATTCATTACCAAACCCAATATCCATAACCCAATCCAGATTTTCTATGTTTTCTAGAAGCTTTACAGTTTTATTTTTTATGTTTAGGTCTTGGATTCATTTGAATTATTTTTACATGAAGTATGAGGTATGTCTCCTTCCATGTGTCTTTTTAAAGTTTTGTTGCTTTCTATTGACAGTCATTGTTCCAGTGTCATTTATTGAACAAATTATCAGTTTTCCATTTTTATAAAAATTCAGTTGATTACATTTCTGTGGATCGATTTCTGGCACTTGTTTCTGGTATCTCTATTCTGTTCCATTGATCTATGTATCTCTTTCTACAAATACCACCCTGTCTTGGTTATCACAGCTTTAGATTGTCTTAAAATCAGGTAGAGTCGATTTTTAAATTTTGTACTTTTTTAAGAATAGTTTTAACTATTCTTTTATCTTTGATTTCCATATATGTTTTAGGACCATTTTTTTATATTTTAAAAACAATGTTCTGGGATTTTGACTGGAATTCTATTGGACTTATATATATAAAATCATAATAGTATTAAATGTTCAAATCCATGAATATTATCTTTTCCATTTTTTAGATCTGCTTTTATTGTTCCCCTGTTTTATAGTTTCCAGCAGTGGATGCTACATGTTTCACTAGATTTACATTTAATATTTGATTTTTGTGTCTGAGTGTAATATTTTTTAAAATATCAAATCTATCTTTTATTGTTGATTTATAAAGATATGAATGGTTTTTGCATATTGACCTTGTATCCTTCAAACTTGCTAAACATGTGCTTTTGAAAAAGAAAAAGACACCTAATCTGTTCTTATTTTCTCACTGACTAGTAAAATATCTATTTCAAAGCATTTTGAAAAAAGTGCTTTGAAGAATAAGTTTGAAGAATAAGTCTATACATATTAGCATATTGTAGACATTTCACAGAAGACCCTTCCCCCAAAAAAGATGCTCAATTAATTTGAAATAAAGAAAGTAGAAATTTAAACCATGCTGAGATACCATGCTTCATCTCTCAGAGTGGCAATATTGTATTTTTGTTAACAGTGTGCTTGCCAAACCATGGTGAGAAAGACCTATGGTCCTAATATGAGCTCAGATGAAAGAAATTTGGCAATATCTGGCAAAATTACACAATTGTTTTGACCCAGCAATTCCATTTTTGGGAATTTGTCCTATAGGTTCTAACAAAGGTACAAATAACATATCACGAGATTATTAATTATAATATTTATAATAGGGTAATTAAATTTTATGTACCAATATAAAGTGGCAATATTATGTTACATCTGCATAATGTACTACTAAGTACACATAAAAATAAATTTTATCAAAATCTTTGTATTATTGGCTGATGGAATTTAAGAGAATATAATGGTTATGTGCAGCCATTAATTCTATACTTAGATCTACATAACCCAATCAGAATGAATTCCAAATCTGTCATTAAATTTGAGCACACAAGTGAAAGAACTTTGAAACCAACCCTTTAATAATTGATTCACAAAATATTACATCAAAGTTTTCAAAAATGATGAAAGCATCCTGATCTCAATATTTTATTAATAGTAACTTAATTGTAGTGAAGAAATTTTGTACTGCTAATAAAATTTTAATATTAATTTCACCTCTATCTCAGATTTTCAAATTTTAGTTTTTTGTATTTTGTATGTTTATAGTTTATGTAGCATATTAATATGGAAGTACAGAAGTGTGATTTATGATTTAGTATATACCTACTGGTGGTACATGTTTTGCTTTCCTTATTAATGGGATTTGTGATAAACTTTGGAGATTGCTACTTTAGATAAGAGTTCTCACTTGTATGGAAGGCCCTGGCCAAGTTCTGTAGTGAAGAGGACTTTTAAAGGAGAAGAAGAAAAAAGAGAAAATGTAGTTACACTGGCTTTAGAACACAAGAGCGCAGGATGTTACGACCTTAAGTCCCTAAAGGTAGAATTCTAGAATCTCTAGGAGACAGGAAACAAAGAAGTTAAGAACTCTTCTTTCTCTAAGGCTCTAGAGAAAAGTCTTTGAGTGAGAAAAGGATCACTTTTACCTTGTAAGAATCAGAAATGGCTTCAGGGGATGCAGGAAGCTCATGTGAGCTGCCAATCACTGATTGAGTAAGTAGAGCCCAGATTCTTTCACCAGATCATCTGAGAAGTCGGTCCCTGGGGCAGGCACCAGGAATCTACCTTTTCAATAAGACTAAAATTTCTCTGATGAAGTCATCTGTCTCAAAGAACAACAATGGCAACCCTAACCTGTGGCTTGAAGGATGTAGAACATTATGCTTGGGGCTACTGTGGACTGCTGTGGATTTTGTTTTGATTTCTTTGAGACCAGTAAAATTTTAAGGCGGGAGATGGAAACTAACTTTATTCATACCCTCTATATCTTAAACCGCATTTATTTGCCTGCTAATGTGATACTATAGACCAGAGACTAGCACACTTTTTCTGTAAAGAGCCAGATAATAAATATTTTAGGCTTTGTGGTCTAAATGGTCTCTGACAAACTATAAATAGTTTGCAATGCAAAAGCAGCCATGGACACCTTATTACCAAATGAGTGAAGCTAGGTTCCAATAAAACTTTGTTTGCAAAAGCAGGCCCAGGTTACTGACAATTGCTATTCACAGTATATGTTACCTTATTGCTTAGTGACTTGAAAGTCCATGTTATGATTGTCTGGTTTAGTCTTGCTTAAATACTCATTCTTGTTTATAGCCTAGCTGCTCAACTGGTTGGGACTAGCCCCAACCAGTGATAGAAACTAATAACTGGAGAAGTTTCTAGGGAAGTGCAGAAAATGTTTCTAGATGAAAAGCTGCATGAATATTGAGTTAATATCCTGAGCAGTTAGCAGACATTTCACTCTCCCGTCATTCCAGCAAAGTTGTTATATTGAGGAAGCCATGTTATGTCAACGGAGAAAGATCTTGTTGAAAACTGGTAGCCAGCAACAGATGGAGCTCTTGGTCCTACTTCCGTTTTAAATAGAGGGTCTCTTTATAGACCCTCCCACCCACCCAACACCTTTCTCTCATGACCTATTATCATCTCTTCCCACTTGTTCACCAGACACCAGAATTTTGGGGAGACCCCACTGGGGCAGTAGTGAAGAAATGTTCCCCCACCACCAAAAAAGAAACATTGCATTTGCAATATAAAGCAAAAGAATGGCATTTTTGAAGCAGCACTTCCACATTTGGAAAAGCATCAAGCAAAGAGAATGGAATAAAGATAAGGTGCTTGACCTTCTCCCCTCAGTAAACCCCAAACAATAAATCTAAAGGTTGTCCACACAGGCCCATGTCTATTTCATCTCTGGCTGCAATGGGGCATCTATTTCTGCCGATAAAGAGAATGCTTTACCCTTTGTATTCTATTTTTTTTTTCCCTATCCATAGAAAATGGGGATCCTAGAAATGTTCCCTGCAGTTTCCACCCAATGTCAATGAAGGAGGGCTCCTTTCTTTGCTTGTCAGATACTAGGAACACAGCATTGACCCGAAAGCAACTGTGCAGGAAAGCATTAAGATCCTGCAAATCCTACTCTTTCCCTGAATTTTCTTTCATTCCCCTGAATGGAGGTTCTGAATGATTAAAAGTGACAGGAAGTGCCTAGGCAGGGCTGTTCACGGCTGTGGCTGCTAGATTTTTAAAGTTCTCGTTGGCGGCAGATGTGATCCTAGGATAAATCCAGATTGTCTCATCGGTTTCCTGATCTTTGACAGATTCTACCTCTAACAGGCCTTGGGGATGAAGGCTGCTGGCATCTTGGCCCTGATTGGCTGCCTGGTCACAGTCACGGATTCCAAAATCTACACTCGCTGCAAACTGGCAAAAGTATTCGCGAGGGCCGGTCTGGACAATTACCAGGGCTTTAGCCTTGGAAACTGTGAGATTTCTTCACCCTTATTCTTTTTCTATCCTTGCCCTCTCTTCTGAGATGTTGCAGGTGCCATCCACACTCCCTTCTGTTTATACCCAGGGTTTTCATGCTCTGCCCCTCCTGGAGGCGGCTGCTAGGCAGTCACATATTCTTCACTTGCTCTCTTGGCTTCCTTTCCTTCCTCCCCTCCCTGTTCCTGGAGGCCTGTATTTGTGATGCCAGCAAGAGAAGGGAAAAATAATGCCACCTTTGTTGGCATGGTATGGAGAGGACCTAACTTTGAGGATAGGTTGGGCTCAGCCACTGACTGGGTGTGCAGCATCCCTGTCCCCAGGTGCCACTCATGTACCCCACATGTGCCCCTCCAATATACCACCTGCCCTGCCCCTCCCCCAAGGTCTACTAGGAGGAGGCGATCAGGTGCCGCATGCATTTCCCTGACTGGCCTGTCTGACGTTTCCCTCCACAGGGATCTGCATGGCATACTATGAGAGCCGCTACAACACCACGGCTCAGACTGCCGTGGATGATGGCAGCATCGACTATGGCATTTTTCAGATAAATAGTTACACGTGGTGCAGAGATGCAAAGCTGCAGGAGAAGAATCACTGTCATGTTGCCTGCTCAGGTACAGTTTTGGTTTTCAAAAAATGTCCTCCCAGATAAAGGCAGGAAAGCCGATGGTAGAATAGCCACTCATTTTCTACTTTAATAAAAATTTAGAGTTTAGATTTGCAAACAGGTTTATTCCAGGCCAGTAAATTATTCACTAGTCCCTCAAGGTGTCACTCAGGACCCTGTGACCTACTTGTCCTAAAAAGACTTATTCTTTCTAGGATACTTTTTTTTGGGGGGGGGGTACTGGAAATTGAACTTAGGGGCACTCGACCACTGAGCCACATCCCCAGCCCTATTTTGTGTTTTTATGTAGAGACAGGGTCTCACTGAGTTGTTTAGCGCCTCGCCGTTGCTGAGGCTGGCTTTGAACTCGCGATTCTCCTGTCTCAGCCTCCCTAAGTGCTGGGATTATAGGCTTGTGCCACCACGCCCGGCTCTAGGATACTTTTAATAAGCCCTTCACAAAATCTGGAGAAAGAACAAAGGACAGTTCTGCCCTTTCCTATATAAAGACTTCTTATATTTTTGGTAAGAAAGAGATAGTTCTTTGCCAGCTTCTTTCATAAACAATTCTCCCAAAGAAGGAAGTTTGAGCTTCTTTTTGTGGAATGAAACAAATGAATACTCTGTACATTTCTTAAACAGTAGAACTTAAACTAGAATTCATTTCTGAATCTTCTACTTCAGTCAGTCAAAAAACTCGTACGTACAACATTGAGGATATTAAGATGCTTTGAGCACAAGTTCAGCTTTACAAAACCTTTATACAATGAGAAAAGAAAAAATGTGCTTAAAGAAATGACTGTAAACAGGTATGGATTGATTGCTGTACGCTTCACAGGAAAGTGATATTGTTAAGAAAATCATGGAAAGTTCTGTAGACACAATGTTATTTGACCTGGAACTTGAAGAAAGATGAGAGTTGGGTATTCAGAGTCAGAAAAAGAGTCCTTGTAGGCAAAAGGAAAAACCAAAAGAGAAGAGCAACATGTGGGAAGGGCTGGGGTATGGTCAGGAGTAGTGAGACATTCTTCTCAACTGGAATAAAGGAAACGTAGAAGAGGATTCCAGAAAGTGTGGTTGGAAATGCTACCTGATGGTGTAGGACACTGAAAGCCAGGCTGAGAGCTTGTACTGATTTCTTTCTGCAATAGGAAGTAGTAGAGGTAAGACAATGAAGCACTGCTTAAGAGAGATTCATCTGCCTGCGAGGGTGTAAGATAGAAGCAGCCATTGAAATGGCACTGCAATTGCTTAGATAAGAAATAGAAAGCCCTGAAAGATGGTCATGGCTGGGAGCATGGAGAGGAAGGGACAGATGTAAGAAGCCACTGAAGAGGCAGAAAGACAGAATTCAGAGTATGATGGTCTTGCCTGCTCCCTCACTACAATAGAAGCCCCCTGAGGGCAAGGAGTTGGGTCTGTTTCATTCACTGATACATCCTCACTGCCTACAATGGTGGTTGGCCATGGTAGGTGCTCAATAAATATTTACATGAATAAAGAATGAGGAACAAAGGTCAGGTCAGAGAGTCATAAAATATTCTATGGCGAATTCTCTGGGAACAGGAAATGAATTGTATCTTAATTTCTCTTTGCCACATATAAGATCATTAGTTCATGTGTTTGAACACATAAATGATTGAACAATACGTTAATTTACCTAGGGAATTGCTCCTACTCCTCCATTAATACAGAATGGTCATGACCGCCTGAGAGATCATACAGGTGTTGATCAACCCTTAATTTAGAACATTCGTTTTGGGAGCCAAAATCTATCTCCTCATCACTTTCTTCCTTTAAATCTCAGTTTTTCCTTCTGGATTTATACATGGAAATAATTTCCAAATTTGCATTGGGTCAATGTCATTAGCATAGAAATTGCCAGTGGGCACTTGCAAATTAAAAATGGTGATTAGACAAGTCCATTTATCTGCATCTTTGCTATTTTTACTTTCAACCCTTCTCTTTTAGATGGCTTTTTCGATGAAGAAAATTATTTCATTTTGTCACATATTTACCATCTCCAACTCCGCTAATTCCTTTGGTAGATTCATTTAGGCAAGTAGTTCAGTGATTTCATTTTCTTTAGGCCTAAAGAATTTCCTTTAACTATTTGGTTGTCCCTACTGGTAAGTATTATTTCAGCATTCACTGTCTGAAAATGTCCCTATTTCATTGTTCTTGGCTTGCCAGGTTAATGGAGGAGAATCAGTACTTTTTTTTTTTTTGGTGCTGGGGATTGAATCCAGGGACATTTAACCACTGAGCCACATACCCAGCCCTTTTTTTGTATTTTTTATTTTGAGACAGTCCAGCTGAATTTTATTTTGATAAGCTCTTAAACTTCACTAAGAAATCCTAGAGTAATCTTCACAGTATGGCTAGTTAGGTCCTACTACCAAAAGCACGGCTCTTCTGGTGTCTTTCTTACATGTTCTAAGGATTCAGGAAGGTCTCTTCCCTCCAGCTAGTCAGAAATCCAATGTCTCCCAGCCCTGTGTGAGCTCTGCAATTGTCCAGCTTCCATCGTTATGCTCTGCCTAGGTTCATGGAGCCTTACCCTTCACATACCCCCGTGATCCTTCAGCCAAGGACTCGGTGGGATCCCTGTCAGGTTTCTCATGCTCTTCTGAGTAGCTTTGTAAAGATATTCTTCTCCACAAATCCCAGTTGCCATGGCCTCTGACCTCTGTTTCCAGCTAGTTTGCCATCCCCTGCCTGGTTCTACCTCCTGGGTCTCTGGAGTCTGGGCAGAAAATCACGGCAAACATAAGAGTCAGCTCATTTGTTTTCTATCTATAGCAGACCATGGTTCTGCACTGTCAGTTATTTAATATCTGAAAATGTTCTTTTCATATATTTTGTCCAATTTTCTAGTTGTATACAGGGCAGAGGAGGAAAATCAGTTACTCCATCATGAACATGATTGACTTTACATGTAGTTTACTAATTTATCATCGTTCAGTGTAATTCCAATGAAGGAAGCTTGGGGAAAATGTATATTTGCATGATGATCTTTGGTTCTAGCAAATTGAAGTGTTGAATGGTTGATGGTTTGAGGTGAAAGAATATTCATATTTGTTTTCTCATCCTAAAAAGCATGAAATTTTTAGAGACAGCTCTAAAATAGAAAAGAAAATAGATTGGGTTTTTTGTCCTAATCATCTCTCAGAGACACACATCTTTCAGCTTCGGGCCAGACAGGCTTTAGTTATGAACATGTCATTTCGTCCTGTGTATTACAGCAGTAGATACATTTGTCATGGAAACCTGGAAACAAGGTAGCATTAGGGTAAGTTTATAAGTGATGTGATATTAATGTATGGATAGTATATAAGCACCGCATGCCCATTTCTGAAATTACATAATATCTTCCCGTTCCAAATTGGATTCCTAAAATTCCTACCTACTTTCCTCAAACTGCTTAACCAGATATTTAGAAACTATGTTTGCTATGGTTTGAATGTGTTTCCCAAAAGTTCATGTGTTAAAAACTCAATTCATATATGAGTGGTATTTGGAGATGGAGCCTTTGGAAGATAATTAGGATTAGATGAGGACATGAGGATAGGGTACCCATGACAGCATTAGCATCTTCATAAGAAGAGGAAAAGGGATCCCAGTTGACATGCTGGCTCTTGTATCACCATGTAATGCCCTCCCCCTTGATATAATTCAGCAGGGCCCTCACATGATGCTAAGCAGATACCAGTGCCGTATTCTTGGATTTCCCAGCCTTCAGAACCATGAGACAAGTAAATATCTGTTCTTTATAAATTACTTGGTCTCAGGTATTTTGTTATAGTCACAGAAGACAGACTAAGACAATATTCACATGTATAAATTAAACATGTACACATACATATGTACACACACATAAATATATATATACACAGTTTATTAAATTCCTGATCTAATGGCAATCTTTATTTTCCTCAAACAGTCACAGGCTTTGTTCAAATAAGAGATGTTTAGAAAAAAGAAGGAGATTACTGACTCTTCTCTGTAGTCCAGTCCACTTATATTAATCTTATTTCTTATCAGTCTGGTGTAAGAGTCTGCCTTTGCCACTTTAGAGAGGAGAAAGAGATGTAAATCATGGGCATGGTAACTATATTTTGGTTGGGAGGTAAGAGGATACTGGGGAGAGACAGAGAAATTTTGAAATAGAACTAACTTAACTGGAAAAAAAAGTAGTTCTTTTTGACTAGATTGTGGCTGTTTTCTGTTGTTAGATATAGGAGAATAAACCATTCTATTGAATACTGCTTAGCTTTCCAGCATAACCCTTTCTTTATTCATCTTTGACTGGGCAGAATTGTCTATTTAAAGTAAATTGAGCAGAAACAATTACTGGCATGAATCCTCATAAAAACCCGCTGACTTAGCTCATTTCTGCCCCTCTGCTGCCCCTCTGTGGCGATTTCATTCATCTCAGCACTGTTCATTTCCCAGTTCCCATCTTCTTAATACACTTTCCTAATCAAATTCCGTCAAGTCTGACTAGCATTTTTAAACATGTCAATTGTGCAATGAAATGCTATAACAAATTTGGAAATCGAAAAAAAGAACTTCACACTGTGGTGTTCTCTTCCTGGATCTGCATCCCCTAAGCCTCCCATGAATCCTTACAGGACGTCTCTAGCCGAGCAAACTGCCTTGCCACAAGTCCAAACCTTGCTCTCTGTGTAAGCATCTGCGATGTGCTCCACTCCTGGAATAACAGAATATGATCTGCTATGATTCTTCACTGCCTACAATCTGTCTGTTCCATTCCTTCAGATCTCACAGATCCTCCCTTTCCTAGGATTTATGCCCAACCATTTCTAAATGCAAGCCACAGTATCTCAGCACATATCAAGTGCTAATGTATGCAAAACATAGTACTTCTCAGTAATCTGTGTATCAGATGCCAAACAAACTTGAATATCCTTATAGGTAAATAAAAAAGTGTTTATATTATTATCAACTTCCTTAATGTATAGTATTCCATATGCAGAAAACCTGGCTTAACTAAACCAGTATACCCAAGGAAAAATTCCACTTTTGAATAAGTTCACAAAATAATTTGGTATTGTGGTACTCTACAGAAATGCAAATTCTAGGCTAATATTTTTCTTTTGGGTTTTCTTTTGGGGGGGATAATAAGAATAATGCATTTCTATTGTAAAAATCTTTTAGAAAATGCACAGCAAGGATTTAAGAGCATTCGTGATCTAATAAGAGCTAATTCTTAAAATATTGATAAATTTATGACTCTTTTTTTTCTAAACCAGTGCTTTCCAATAGAACTTTCTGTAATGATGGCAATATTTTCCATCTGCACTGTCCAATAGGAGAATCACTAGCTATGAGTGGCTATAAAGCAACTGAAATGTAGCCAGAGCAACTGAGGAAATGACATTTTAGTCATATTTAAGGTTAATTAAATGTATTATGTGTTATTTTAAAATTTCCTTCCAGCTTCATTGAGGAATAACTGACATATATTTCTATATACTTAAGGTATACAATGTGATGGTTTGGTGTATGTGTATATTGTGAAATGGTTACAATTGGTACTGTTCAACCGATATTGTACTTCCTCCAACCCCAGCCCCTGGCAACCTCTGTTCTATTTTTTACTTCTATAACAATTTTTTTGGATTACACTTACAAGTAATATCACCAGTATTTTTCTTTCTGTGTCTCACTTCCTTCCCTTAGCATAATGTCCTCCAGGTTCATTCATGTTGTTGTAGATGTCAGGATTTCCCTTTTTTCTTAGCTACATAATATTCCACTATATATCCTATTTTCTTTATCCATTTATCTGTCAATGGGTATAAGTTAAATGTAAAGAGTCAGATGTGGTTATGGCTAACATATCAGATATTGTAGCTCTCAACAAATATTTTTACCATATTGGAAATTTAATGTTACAACTGGGAATATTTCCCCTATATTATTAAATATCCTGTGAAAACATGATTTTGATCATTCCTTATTTTATTGTATGAAGTTATTATTATTAATTTTAACATCCTTAGTATGAGGTAGATTTGTTTTCATCTTTTTAAATATTTTTATATGTTGATGAACCTTTATTTTATTCATTTATTTACATGTGTTTCTGAGAATCGAACTCTGCCTCACACATGGTAGGCAAGCGCTCTACCATTGAGCCACAACCCCAGCCCAGATTTTTCATCTTAACTCATAAATAAAATGACAGTAAACCACTTTGGAAACAAATATATCCTGATTTCCTCAGGATCTATTCAGAAAGAGACCTTTCTAGGTGAAAGGATAGGAACCCCTCTGAGGCTCTTTCCCCCATGGGACTCCACTGCTTTTTCTAAAGAATTGGACCCACTGTCCTCACACCAGCAAGTACTCTGGAGTGCCTTTCTTGTTGCACCCTTGTCAACATTAAGCATTATCTAGTTCTCTTAAAAAATATCTTTGCTTAATTGATAAATTAAAATGATATCAAATTTGATTTTTGGATTTCTCTGTTCTTGATTGGCAGTCATGGTTGTCTGAAAGATGGACCCACTCTAAGGGAAGACATATTGCCCCAGCCGCATTTTTGTGATGAGCAGACAGTCCACTTACTACCTTCTTTGAGGTCTGCCTTAGCTGCAAATGGCTGCCTCAGCTAAGGTGGGAAGTCCACACTGGGACTGAGTGAGGCAGAGAGATCTAGACTTAGCTTTTTGGGTTCCACATGAGCAACTCAGATGGGCAATATTCACTCCAGGGCTCCTGGCCAAGCTGCCTTTAGCTTCATTGATTTCATAGCACAAGGGGACGTATCCACCTGCTGGTCCTGTTTCCTCTTTCTTTTTTCACAGATGTGAATATCTAATAAATATCTTGCACTCCCAACCCATCCCAGCATCTGCCCCTGGAGAATCCAGCTTGCAACAGATGTAATGTTGAACTTTTTACTTTTTCTGTCATATTTGTGTTGAGGATTTTGAGACCTCTTCCAGACAAGCAGGAATGAATGCTGAATTCAATGAATACGTGTCAGTAGGAAGATTTGTTTTGTTTGAAGCAATAGAAAAAGGAATAAAGATTGGTGCATTTGGTTTAAAACTTCAAATTTTCTGTGTGTGTAAAATACCTTGGATAAAAGTTATCTAAATGGCAAAAGACAAAAGTTTGATTTTTACTTGTAAAGAGTTCTTGCATGTCAAACTAACTTGAATAGAGAAAATGTGGTACTGTCCCATCTTGTGTGTTTCATTAAGATACAAAAATTATTTGTGTTCTCTGAAGCATTTTCCTGAAATCCTTCTGAAATTTTAGGCAACTGAGATAGGTATGGTCTTGTGCTGGGGGTGGGAGGTCATGCATTTCATTGGAGAAGAAGCAGAATATTAAAAGAATATGGTTCGGTAGACAGAGTCATGGCTCTTCCAACCCTTTGGTTCCAAAACAGTGAGGAACATGAAGAAAACCTGATGTAAAGTCTCCCTCAAAACACAGTCTAGCTGACCCTTATGTTTCCTCTTTTTGCAGCCTTAATCACTGATGATCTCACAGATGCAATTATCTGTGCCAAGAAAATTGTCAAAGAGACACAAGGGATGGACTATTGGTAAGAGCCCTTCCCTAGGAGACTTGGGCTGACTTGGGCAAAACCTACAGTGTGTCTGTTCATCCCGACTGTGGTAGACTTGGCAAACTGGCCTCTGCCAACACTGTTAAGTGACTCTTCTCCATCAGTGTGTGGGTGGGTGTTCAGGGAACACAGTAGAGGGGACAAGTGCAGGAAAGAAAGATCTATTGAACCAGGAAATTTTGCATTTCTACATAAAGGTGTCCCAGGTAAAGGAGAAGGAGATCATTCCTAATGTGAACCAGGAAGGGTCATCCAGTCAATACACCAGAGGAGAGGGAGCTTGAATTTGCTCTAGATTTGGATAAGATTTTGGCGGGCTAAAGCAACATCTTACAGGAAATGAGCACACGCAGCAATGAGAGAGGAATGCCTCTTGAATGTTTTCTACATGATAACTCAGCAGAAAACTTCTCTAGGGTGAAACCAGAGCCATTGTTCAGCTAGGATTTGCCGTCGTCACCAAGGTGGTATCCCCAGTGAACATGGCTAATCAGGCCACCCACTTAGGGAATCCAAGTGTGTCTGTGGATTTTTAGCATAAGAATATTTGGATTGTCACGTTTCTTTCTGCTGTTCCTGCTTCCCCTCCTCCTTAGGCAAGGCTGGAAGAAACACTGTGAGGGTAGAGAACTATCCGAGTGGAAAAAAGGATGTGAGGTTTCCTGAATTGGAACCAGACCAAGGCTGCGTTGCACTGACTCCCCAGGATTTGTAATGAATGTCAAAATTCTCAAGTCATCTTGTCTCTTTTCTTCCCCAAATTCCTTCTCAAAGTTGGAGAGGGAAAACTAAGCTATATTTTAAGAAAATAAATATTTCCATTTAAATGTCTTCACTTCACCTTGACTTGGTTTCAATGATGTTGTAATAGCACGACGTTAAGGCTTGAAAAATCACTTCTGGAATGTTCCAGTCTTAGAAGGAATAAGATTTCCTTTTTCAACATAAGGAAGCCTGGTTCCTGAGGCTCCAAAGTGGCTGTTCATTAAAAAATGAGACTTTGGAATCAAGGAAAGCACTCAGCGAGCAACCTTAAGAGGCCTGCGGGCCACAGTTTGCCAAACTATATTCCATACAGCCATTCTTCTCCTAGTCAGTGGATACATAGTACACCCCAGCTCAACGCTGCCAGAGACAGTATTTCTGCTTCCTCAGGAAGTCCTGATGGAAATTGTAATGGGAACAAACAGGTGAAATTATGTTGTTAGCCCAACATCCAGAGACTTCCCTGTGTTATTACAGCATCCATTTAAATTAAACTTGTCAAGTTCAAAAACCACGTGGGCATTCCCATGACAAAGTTGTTTTCGTCCTTAAACCTGCAGGTTTTATTAGTTTGGCCAGGAATCTGCTGTCCATCTAAAGGGACTCTGATTACATCTAACAGTGGGCTGAGGATCTCAGATCCCAAAGAGATATTCCCAGGGTACCTTTTGCTACATTCATGGATGAATCCCTCTAGTGGTCCACATGGTAGGGTGGTTCTACTCCTAGGTTTTCTCTTGCCCAGTTATCTGTCCATGTGTTCCTGGCCTAGGGCAGAGATGTTTGAAACTGGTTTGTTCTAAATTTAGGTGAAAATAGTAGGTTCACATTGAATGGAATCAGACCTAGAGAATACACTAAATTGAGGTTTGTTGGAGAAATGGTTATACCAAAAAATAAGCTTATCACTTAAAGTCCCCACTGCTCAGACTGATGGATACCAGGATAGCACCTAAAGCACCCTTCCACATACTGTTATTGACAACTGTCGAGGTTTTATTGTGTGTTTGTTTCTTGCCCACTGGCTTTATTTGCATGCATAAACTTTTTAAAAATATTAACTGACACTTGTCAAAAAATAAACAAACAAATAATACATTCTAATCATATAATTCTGGGACAATTTAACAGGTGTTATGAACCATGATGAAAAGCTTTTGAAGCTCATATAAGAACTGAAAAATAATTCTAAAGATGACTGAAGAAAAAATTTGAAAAATATAGAATCCATTAAGCTGCACTAAGTCAATAATCTGTGCTTGCAGAAGCCCATAAATATGAATTTTTCACTATTATTGTCCAGTCATCCATCTGTCTCACAGCCCCCATTCTTAGCCAAACCTCCTGCTTCATTAAAACCAATGGCACCAAGTTAATGAGTGAGGTTGGCATGGGCCTGGCGCCGGCCATTCAAAGACTAGGGGAAAGACTTAAAAAACAAAAAACAAAAACAGAAGCCCAGCTCCAAAAAAATCAAAGGTAATGGGAAGTTGGCTGACCCTGCAATTTGATTGATCCATCTTTTAGCAAAACTCATAAAATTTATAAGCAAGCAACCCAACTATTTACTTTCCTAAATGTTTTATTTATTCAGTGTTTCTATAAATAATAATTTAGAATGAAAAATGCATTTTCCTGGATAATTTTTCACAATTCATGTCCTCAGAAGTTCAAGATGGAAAGATTACTTCTATCTCTGGGTTATCATTATTTAACAAAAGTGCATTGAAATGATAAGCCACGTTTTCCTATTGTAGTTTCCAAGACATTGGGAAATAGATTTTTATTTTCACTTCACAACTACTTCATCAGCAGGTTACCAAATTTGTTAATCAGACAGTTGGATATTTGGGTGTAGAGAGCACCTTATTTTGGTGTGTTCTTTCCTTGGGGACTCAGATGCCTGACACTTGGAACCCTCCTGCTCCAGCATCTTTGTCCTTCCATACCCCACCTTGTTCTCTGTCATTCCTTAACACTCTCTGGTCTGATCTGCCATTTTCCTTGATGCATCCTGAACCCAGTATACCCATTTCCCCTTGAGTAGCTTTGTTTCAGGTTTTTCCCAAGCTTGTAAACCTGGGACACTTCCCTGTGGCCTAATCAAGCCCAGGTCAATCAACATGAAGCTCTCTGCTCCTCTAACTCCAGTAGGTCTTTATCCTGAACTCATGGCTTGTATGTACTTTAGGATTAGGTCAATAAGGATTAGTGTTCTTAGTCTGTAAGCCCCTTGAGGTCTATAGTCTACACCACATCTTTTCACAACTTTTACTTTCACAATTTTTTTTTCTTTTTTGGTATCAGGGTTTGAACCCAGGGGTGATCCCTGGGTTCCCATTCCCAGCCCTTTATATATATATATATATTTTAGAGACAGGGTCTAGCTAAGTTGCTGAGATTGACTTTGAACTTGCAATCCTCCTTCCTCAGCCTCCCAAGCCACTGGGAATACAGGCATGTGCCATCCTTTCACAATTTTCCATAATCCCTTTTGCAAGGCTAAGTACATAATAGTTATATTCAGAAAGATTGGCTGTTCATTGTTGGGACCCCTGGACACATGGAATCATCAAAAAAGTGTGAATAATATTTTGCATTTTGGACATTTTTGTTTTCAAAATACTCCTTGTAACAACCTTGAGTAACATAATTTTCATTTTGTACAGGTCACTAAGGTACAAAAAGGATAACCATCTCCCCAAGGGATGTTATTATATCAGTGGGAGTCTAGGAAAACTCTGCTGTCCTACAGGAATTTTCAGAACTCAGGGAAAGGAGGTGACCTAGTTCCTTTGTGGACAGAGAGTGCCAGAGCTCCTTACGCAAAACATCTATGTCCTTGGCACAAACCCTTACCACACACCACACCCTGAAAGATCTGTGGGGACACTTTAATATCTTCAAGATGAATTAAAAACAAAGACTTCATTAGGAAGCCTAGATATTTCCTCTGTGTCCCCAAAATAGAAGAAAAATCATCTAAATTTCCAAAACTCGAAATTCACAATAAAATATTATATTTTTCCAATTAGAAAAAAAAATCATATTTTAAACATAAGATGTTTTAAATGTGAATATAATTTCTTCCAATGTAGGACAAATAGCCACTACAGACTCACTCCTTTTCCATCATCTTACTGGGATTTCCAGGACCTGCGAGTCCTCTGCAGCAGTGCCTCTGTATTGAAGAGTGTACATCGTTTGAAGAGGCACAATGCTGGATGTCTTCCAGGGTCCAGCATGGGGCCTCAAGCTGCTAGCATCCCTTTATATGCTGCAATGTTGTCACAAAAATTCACACAACCAGCTGGCGAAAGAGTGGCTTCCTGGGAAAGCTTTGGATTCTGATCAGGGAGGAATCCTGAATATAGCCGAAGCATATTGTTTTAATCAACTTTTTCATTGCTGTGACCAAAAGACCTTACAAGAACAAGTGGAGGAGGAAAAGTTTATTTTGGAGCTCACAATATCAGAGGTCTCAGTGCACAGATAGCTGACTCCATTCTTTGGGGCCTGAGATGAGGCAGAATATCATGGCACCTGAAGGATATAGCCGAAGAAAACACTGGGGACATGGCTTCCAGGAAGTCACACCTTACCTAGCTATAGTTACCATCCAGTTAATCTATATCAGGGTATAAATTCACAGATTGCATTAAGGCTGTCATAACCCAATCATTTCACTTCTAAACTTTCTTGCATTATCTCATACATGAGCTTTTGGGGGACACCTAATATCTAAACCATAACACATATGGATCACATTGATATTAGCTTCAGGTTACTATAATGAAATACCTGAGGCAATTAACTTATCACAAGAAAATGTTTCTTTAGATTCATTGTTCTGGAGGTTCTAGTCCCAGATCAGATGGCTTCTGTTGCTCTGGGCCTCTGGAGAGGGTGGCATTTCATGGTGGGAGCAAGTGGCAAAGAAAAATTCCATAAATCTCATAAGCTAGGAAGCAAAAAGAGAGACAGAAAGGGTCCAGGGTCCCAAAGTCCCTTTCCATGTCATGCCCATGTTGATTTAAGAACCTCCCACCAGGCTCCACCTCCTAATGGTCCATAGCACCTCCCAACACCTCTGGGAGCAGGTCTTTAGCACATGGACCTTTGCGGGACACTATAGCAACACCAAGAGAGGAGGGAAAAGGAGGTCAGCAGGCCACAGAGTCACTGGAGAGCAGAAGGAGTGACCATGTGCCTCCCTATGCAAGGCTGCAACTTGGACAACTCCACTGCCCGTGGTTGACTCCCCGACACATGACCTAAATGAAGCTCAGCCCTCAATAGCAACCTTTTCCTTTCTTTCACTTTATTCACCTCACTAGTTAGGCTCTGAGTATGACAATAACCCTTATGTGCTGTGGAACATGCAGAAAATATTTTTTTCAAAACTCAAAAATGAAATAGACTCACCACTAACCACTACTAATATTTTGATTTTTTCTTCCAGTTTTTTGTATTTTGTATAAAATATGAGAAACAGAGTATTTAATTTTATATTCCATTCTTTTTATTCATATATGACAAAATTTTCTTCACATTAATACTTTCCAAAATATGATATATAAGAAGAGCATGATAGTTATTATGCTGTCCCAGAATTTATTTCCACTTTCCCTTGTTAGTGCATATTTGGGTTAACCAATAGCATTTTCAGACCTTAAAACTCTGAGCTAATTTTTGCAAAGGCCCTTTCTCTTTTCATTGCTTATCTTCCTCCAAACTTCATCCAACGTCCTTGATAAGTATTCTTTATGGGCCTCATCATTCCGTGGATTTCTTGACACTTTGAAGATGACCTGAATTGAGACTAGAAGTGTGATGTTGAGGCACATGTTCCAAAAAATGATTATCCATTATCTATCATTGGTTGGTATTGAGAGAAAAAGTTGGTAATATAATGACAAATCCAAACTACATACCATGACTCTAGGTTCTCCATCTCTGGTCATAAAGCAAAGCCAATAGTTGTACAAACAGCAAGAGGAGAGCATCCTTAAGAGTTTACTAGAGCCTGGTAAAGGCCAACCCCTCTGTGACGTAGCCATCAGAGCACAGATGAGATACTGAATGTCTCTGTTTCTCCCTTTGTAAAATGGTAGCAATATGTACCACCCAGTTATGGTAAGGACTGGCAACAGTATTAGAAGCATACAGCACAAACCAGGCTTTTAATAACAACTGCTGATTATATTCTATTGCTATACTTTACTTTCTCTAGTATGTTATAACAGGTGATTTCTCACAGGTATTGCAGACACCTAACAGGATGAACCACATTTTGTGCGAAATAATGACATGTTCTACAGGCAAAGAGGCAGATCGTGGCTGAAAGGAACATCACAAGAAACTGTGGCTTCATTTATTTTAATAGATAGCTGTGGCTGAGATTTTGACGTTATAGGGTAAAAAGTTAAAATCCTGGCTAGATTTCCTTACCACACCCCCACTGGCAACATAATTCTTGGCGAAGAAGAAAAAAATAAATCTATAGTTACCTTGAAAAGCATTCATGCAAGAATAAAGCCCAGATTCATAAGTAATCTGACTTCTGCATCACTTTTCAAAACAGTATCCTGTTACTAGCTAAAGCAAACAGAGTGGTTTCAACCCCAGGAACTGACAGGCAGTGCAAAAGGGCAGATTGGAAAAGATTAAATATTTGTGCAAAAACCCATGCACCCCACACACACCCCTCCCCCCACCAGTCTTAGTCTGGAATAAAAGGAAAGGGGAAGCAGGGGAAAGAGATGCCAGAGCTGAGAGGAAAGCCTTATCTTTCCAAAAGAAAGACTGTTTTGGGAAGGAGGAAATGGAGAAGAGGAGAGAGCATGACTGAGTGGTGGGGGTGGGGGTGGGGGGATAGGCTGCACTGTAGGGGGATAGGCTGCACTCTAGGGTGCTCTAGTTACTGCAGGACAGGCTCTTGTCCTAAGCGCTGAGGCTGCACTTTTCACCTGTGCAGTGGAGCCAGGCCATGTGGGCTCAGGGGCAGACAGAAACAGGATGACAGGAGCTTTGAAGTTGCCAGGCTGTGATGGCAGAGAGGCCAGAGAGAGGCACACCCTCAGAGCCCAGGCCTCCCATCAGCAGCACAGCCTTGATCCTTTGTAGAGGAGGGAGGAGGAAGGGGAAAAGGGGGGAGCAGAGGGGGAGCTGGGGTGGAGGCTGGGGAAGTGGGTAATGTGCACATCAGCAGCCCAAATGCCAAAAAAACACTTGAGAAAAGGGAGATTTAGGAAAATTGCTAAAAATTGCAGTCTTAACTCTGCTGACAGCCTATCAAAGCTAGTTTCTGCCTCTGAGACATTTTGGTGGCTGCCAGGAACTTGGAGTTTAAAAGAGGAAAAAAAGAAAAAGTGGGGAAACCTCCTACAATAGAACAGCCCAAGCAGGCAGCAGGGATTGCTGATAAAACGAGAATCTTTGAGGAACTGGAATTTTTCTGTGGACTTTGGAGCTGCTCAGGGCCCACCATGAAGACTAGCAGGGGTGCTGCATAGAAAACCACCCCCAGGGGGCCCTTCAAATCCAGCTCAAGTTACCCACATTTGAGGAAGAAGAGGAAGAGGAGAGCCAAGGGGACACACAGCCTGCAGTCCTGTGGACAGTTCAGGGACATGCCAGACCTGTGGTTCTCAGCGCTAGCTGCACAAAACAATCCGTGGGAAACTTTTTGAAAAATGCTGATGCCAGGCCTTTTGTTTGATTTAATCACTCTCCCTGAAGATGGGACCCTGATGTGGTATTTTCTTTTTCAATTTCCCAAATAATTCTAAGATGAAGCCAGGGCCATGAACCCTAAGTGACAGACTTAAAGGGGTAAGCATTTTATTGGGTCTTATCCCTGGGAGAAGAGTATCATGTCCATCCATCTGTTGCTCAAGTGAGATCCTGAGTTCTCAGAAAGTCACTCATTCCTCTTGATGGCTCACAGCAAATCTCAAGGACCTAAGGAGTTCAACCTCATTATCAAAGCAGAGAGGGGATGGACAAAAGGAATTTAGGAAACACGCAACATTCTACAAATATTTGAATAAGTGTGTGCCAGGCACTACGCTAATGCCAATGGAGAGAATGGCCAATCAAAGGCTGATTCTGCTACCTTGAGTCTTCCATGCAGGCAGGGACAACAGAAGCTCCCACACTTTGAGGTCCATGTGCACAGACAGTTTCCAAAATGTAAATTCATGACTCTCCTCAAGCAAACATAAAATGAGTACATGTCAAACATTTTATCCAGTTCATTCATTAATGAGGGGATCAGTAAATTGTTAAGACTAAATTGGAGAGACTTGAGGAGCTATGTATTTTCTGACAAATTATTTGTATCTCCACCAAATAAAAATCTACTCCTTACTGCATAACTTCCCTAACTTTAGGAATTTTAAATAATGGTAAATAATGAGTTCCAGAATGTCCCTTTGCCCCCATAAAATATTGAAAAGACATGATTGCTGCCTACCTTTCTATCTTATTTCCAAGTTTTTGATCATTTTTCTTAAGAATGAATAAAGGTGACGAGACCACAGAAGAAACAGTGCAGTTTCTTACAGCAGTACACAAGAAAGTTCAGAATCTAGACAAACAAACCCAGAAATTCCAGGTGTTGTTGGTTATGCTGACAGGAATGCTAAGAAGTCACCCATATATCACCTGTGGCCACCAGGCCCTTAAGATCCTGCAAAGACATGGTCAACCCTTTACTCTGCAAACACTAGAAAACCCAAGGTCTTCTATGATTATCCGCTTTCCATTATTATAACCAAATACCTGAGATAGTTAACTTAAAAAGAGAAAAGTTTTCATTTGTGCTATAGTTTGGGTTTAGAATGTCCCCCGAAGACCTGTCTGCCAAAATATGGGTAAAGAAGTAGTCTGTGGCGATATTGAAAGGTGGTGGAATTTTTACTAATTGAGGCCTAGTAGAAGGAAGTTAGGTGACTGGGGATATTGCCCTTGAAGGGGATACTGGGACCCCTGCACCTCTTTGCTTCCTGGCCACATGAGGTACATAGGCCTCTCCACATGCTCCCATCATGAGGTTCTGCCTTGCCACAGGCTCAAAAAAGCAATGACCATGGATTTGAAACCTCTAAAATCCTGAGCCAAAGTAAATATTTCCTCTTTATACAGGTATTTTGTCACGGTTACAGGAAGCTAGTTAACAGACTTTAGACCACAGTTTTGGAGATTTGAATCTGTGACAAATGGCTCCATTGGTTTGGGCCTACGGTGGCCCAGTACATCATGGCAGGAGCGTGGAGAAGAAGCTCATTCACCTCATGGCCAGACAACCACCAAACCTGTGGTTCTTCCCCCTGTCTGCTCAAGACAATCATCAGAAGAACTTTTTTAAAATGGTGACTCCCAGCCCTATTCACGTACTATAAAGTCCTAATGTTGGAGATTGTGACTTCAACAACAATGTTTCCAACAGCTCCCAGGCTATTGTCATTTGCTGCCATGGTCATGAACCCTGGATTCTTCTGCTCTGATATGCTGGACTCTGTTCTTCAGCTGCTCTTGAAGTCACTGATAAAAACATTTTTGTAAACTCCGTAATCTTCAGAATATATAAACCTTTGAAAACTCAAACAGAGCACCCCCTTTTTAGGAAAGAAAATACTCATTTGATATACATGTAATTCATTTTAGGAATCCCACAGCCCCCTCCCACCCTTGAGAAGCCATTATTAATTGGTTTTAAGTTTAAAATTCCTCATCTATTTTGAGCAGCATCCCCAAAATATTGAGATTTCTCATGTGCAGCCCTGTGCTAGGAGCTGCATAAAGTGATTTCTATGGATGCATCTCTCTCTTTGGAAGTCAGTAAGACAGAGGCCAACAAGACAGTGTGACGTTCCAGGAACCGAACTGCTTCTGAATTTCAGAATTCACTCCTCCATACCTTCAGCCAATGGTTCCCAGCCCTTACTCCCAGGGAGCTCCCCTGAGGGCTTATAGCAAACACTTGTGCCTGCGCCCCACCTTCAGAGGTCTTTATTTACTTAATCAGCAGTGAACATGGGCATTTTTTTTTAAAGTAACCCAGTGTCTGTCCAGGGTTGAGACCCACTGTCATTTAATACTGCTAGGGAGGCATGACTGAGCTCCCCCAAGACACCATCCTGCTACACAGGTGAGCTGACTCAAGGGCACTTGCTAATCACTCCCAGATGTAGGCTAGGCTAAATGGGGTGGTTTTATAAGCTCCTTAAAGTTTAATAATCCAAAATATAGAGTGCTTTTAGCACAATGTAACAGGAAGAGTACCAGCCAGGGAATGAGAAATGTAGGGTTAGGGTCGTGGTCGTGGTCATACTAACAACTGTGTGGCCTTGGCCAAGGCTCCCACTCCCTAAAGCCTATCTCTTCTGCCAGTGGTCAAGTGTACAGCCTGCTGGCCACATAGGCAGGCCTTAATTTAAACCCCATCTCTGCAGTGTAGCCACTAACTTAACCCATGTTGGCCTCAGTTTACTTTCAAATAGTATCGTGGTATCATCTCACAGGGTTGTCATAAGTACTGAAGTTCCTAGCATAAAATCTAGTACATAGAAGATGGTCAATAAGTTTTCACTACTGTTGTTATGATTCAGCCCAGGAAATCTCACTGGGTCATTGTGAGGACACACAGTGTTGTATATGCAGCCTTCAATTCATTTGGAGGTACTATTATTGGCCTGGTGACTTTTGTTATGCTGAAGCTAATTCCAGAGCTCGTGGGAAGAGAAGTCTCTTATTGCCCCCTTAATACTTACAGAAAATTCCTTTGAGACCCAATTTCTAAAAAAGTTCTGGAACAGTCCCATCCCAGTGAGATGAGATCAAGAACCAGCAGCAAGTTGGCCACGTAGTCTTGTGATGGTTTATAGCTGCCTTCTCATATGAGGTTGAGTAAAAGCCAAGTTCTTAGGGCCTGAGCTCAAAGGCAACATCAGTAACTGGATTGAATTAGCCTCAGGAGAATTAAAAAAAAAATCAGGTGTGTACTATATCATATGGATATTTTAAATGTTCTTGCACTGCAGTGGGTATTACACAAAGTTACAGGTCTGATAAATTTAGCTCTGAAACTGCAGACATTTTCAAACTTTTCTCTTTTGTATCTTTTCTGTGAACACTGCCAAACGCACTCTGAAAAAGCAACTGAGCTTCCCAAATTTCTACCTGTCATTGAATAGGGAACTTTGGGACATGTAGCTCCCTGATCTGATATAAACAAATCTGTCCATTTTTTTAGGACACTGATCTCATCTACTCATGAAATTTTATTACCTTTAGTGGCATAGCATGGTTTTCATATACAAACTCAGGCATCCAAGTAGTAGCAGAAAGAGAAGGATTTTAAGAAAGAATAGAGAAAGGGAGAGAAACATCAACTAAATTCTCAAAAATATACTTCTATGCCGGGAGCAGTGGTGCACACCTGTAATACCCGTGACTCAAGAGGCTGAGGCAGGAGGATCACAAATTCAAAGCCAGCCTCAGCAACTTGGAGAGGCCCTGTCTCAAAATAAAAACTAAAATGGGCAGGGATGTGGCTCAGTGGTTAAGCACCCCTGGGTTCAACCCCTTGTTCAAAAAAAACTATCCTGCTACACTGTTTGGAGTCATTGCGTCAGTTGAACAATCAAAATTTTCCATATGTCAAACTCTTGGGGCAATATAAATTAACTAATGATATAATGATAATACTCAATAAATGTTCCTATATGTTGGAGACATAACTGAGGACTTTTCATATATTAGGTGAATACTTTAATACATATATTAGCTGAATACTGAATAATAATCCTTTGAAATTAATAGTGTTCCCATTTTACAAATGGAAAAATTTAGCTGAGTTTAATGAATTTGCCTGAAGTCACACAAGTTCTGTAAATCTGTAAAGTAAGTCTAAATCTTTTTTTTTTAAGAATATTTTTTCACACCACCTTTATTCTGTTTATTTACTTTTATGTGGTACTGCCTCACATGTGCTAGAGAAGCACTCTCCACTGAGCTGCACTCCAGCCCCAAGTCTGAATCTTTCTGATACTAAACCCCAACTATACTGGCTGTGCTATACTACCTGAGAATAACATATCCAAAACACATTTTATTCACAATTTAATCTCCCATTCCCCAGAAAATATTAACAGATCCAAACATAAGAAGTACATAGAGTCACATTTTTCTCTGTCCTCCTCTCCAGGACCCTACCCTCCTTATTTCAGAGAGTAAATAACAAAAATAAACACAGGACAGACGACAGAAAAAAGGGATCAATGAAGAGATCTGAACTGAACAGACAATTGTTCAAAACATCTTCAGTTGAATTCACAGATTTTTCAGAAAGCTTAGAAACTTAAATCTCTATTTAATTACAAAAATCTATATTGGTTAGCCAATTTTCACAAGTAAAGATAGAAATTTCTCCACTGTATTCCCAGCTTCCCTACCAGCTGATCTGGTAACTTCAAAATCCTACCACAGCCATAGGCTATATACCTCATGTACCAAGGTGACTTCTAACCTGTCTTACTAATTGGCCATGTAATATTTTAAACTCTAAAGAAGTCTGAAACTGAGTTGTGAAAAGGCCAAAGAGAGGAGAGAAAGGAGAGTCGTTCCGATTCAGTTACCAAGTGAGACCATCAAAAAGAGACACACACACACGGGGGCCAGGAGCAAGTCCTGAAGCCCCTAAAATTCTATGTGGAAGGAATCAATTGCATTTGTGTGTTGCACGTGTGCGTGCTTATGCGCGCACGCACGTATACACACACACACACACACACAGAGTCCAAACTGGAGATTTCCTACTAGCCAAAAACAGCTACTCCTTCCTCAGGACTCCGTGACCCCCAGTGCCAAAAGCCGATAAGCATGTGAGTAACATCCTGCAATTGACCATTCAATCCACATTTTCCCGTGAGTTAATAATTTGACCCCTCGGGAGGTCTTGTCGTGGATACTGAAACTGTCTGTTAACTCTCTTATGGACTGCTGGGTTCGGTATTTAATCTTCAACAGGAATTTCAGAAGGTCAAAGTCCCCATCTGTGAATAATGCCATGCAAGTAATGAAATAAGGCAGGCAAGTTCACCCCATGGAGATGGAAGTCTTTAAGAACGGCTGACAAAAAGCCTCTAGACTAATAGACATTCAGGGCTTAGGGTGGGATGAACAGAGAAAAAAATTAGCTCCGAGAGATTCTTAAATCAGTGGGAAAAGGGAAATCATAAGAGATGTGGAGTTGCAAGCTACTGGGACATTTGGTTTCTATTCACCACACAAGCAATGGTTTGGGCTATCGTTGTTGATGTTACATGTGCGTGTGCATTGTGTTTCATGGGCACCCAGAGTGAAAGCAGTAATAAAAATCTAGTGGACCAAGTGTGTGATGTAATTAAAGCTAGAATTTATCAGAGTATGGAAAAAATTAACCCAATTTATTTGCAGGTCCTGGGCTGTCTGAAGCCTCTGATTTCCCACACCCACAGAGGGTGCCCCATGAGGTGTCAGCTTTCTCATCTCAAAGTCAAGAACGTCCTAAGCCCACGCAAACCACACAGCTACATGGCTTCTCTCTGATTTACACATATATATTTATCTGACTGTTGATTTAGCCCAGTCATCCTTGATAGAACCATACAGAGGGACACAGCTTCACATTCTCCCCTGGTCAACTGGCCATGAAAGAAATGGGCTGAGACCACACAGTCCATCTAAATCTGAGGACACAGCACATTTCCCTTTGCTTTCTCAAATTTCAGTTTTGGAATCTCCATCCCAATCCAGTCAAATAAATAGTTTTTTCTCTTGACGTCAGTAATAGATTAGGTAGCTTACTGCCGTAAGTAATGCCCAGACCTTTCCTTACCAAAAGGCAATGGGGGATATTGCAGTTTTTGTCCATTATCATAGTCCATGCCAGAATTTCTCTAACTTGGGGTCAGAACATCTAAGCTACATGAACTTCCTAAGGCAGGAAGAGATTGCCACCACCAAATCACTGTTTGGAATATTTTTAAAATAACAACATGTCAGCCATTATTTATACATTATACTGTTTTTAGGGAACTCAACCTACCTATGAGGAAGTGAAGGCTGCACACAGTGAAGGGCCCAAGAAGGAGCCACAAGATAGTAAGGGGCAGAACCAGAACTTGAATCCATATGTCCATTTGACCTTGAAGCCTACATGCATCACTGTGGGCCACACTGCATCTACAGACAGGATTGTTGTATAACTGGACCTCACATATAGTATAAAACATCCACCTTATATACGCTTTTCTTTGGGTCCTCCCAGTCTTATCCTATGCTTCCTTTCAAAGATCTGATGTGAAGTCAAGAAAAAACCCATCCCTGAATATTTCCTAGAAGTTCTTTAGTGGATAGAGAATCAACGTGATTCATCCTGGAGTGGTTTGTTTGTTTTGTAGCATTAGTATCACATGATGATTTGAAATGGAAATTATCCTAATATTCATTAGGGAAGCAGTCAAGACTTGAAACTTTGGAAGCTACCATTCCACTAGCATGCTTTGCCACTCTGAAGATTGATGCCAAGAGCAGAAGAAATGCCTGGGAATGAAGGATTTCCAGCATGCCTGGATGAGCTGCCACGTATATGATCTGCATTCACCCAACAATTGTCTCTGCAGAAGCTCACCAGTACTTTCTACCTGCTACATTTTGGCCTTTCAGCCTCCTTCAGTCTTTGCCAAACCCCTTGACTTCACTATTCTGAATCAGTCTTTTTTTATACATTTATTTTATTTATTTGTTTTTATGTGGTGCTGAGGATTGAACCCAGTGCCTCACACATGCTAGGCAAGCACTCAACCACTAAGCCACAACCCCAGTCCCCTGAATCAGTCTTGCTTTGCTGTAGAACTGACACTTGAGATAAAATTAATTTTACCTGCAATGCATCCACATTTATTTGAAATAGATGTTAATAGAATATTAATGAAATGAACATTGAATTTCAGAATCAGAAGACAGATTTATGATCTGTATTCATTCATCTAGTAGTTGCATAATAGAAATTTATTAACCTCTACCATTGATGAATCTGTGAGAAGATAATAATACCTACCCCACAGTATTATTCTTGGACATAAATGAACCAATGCACATAAAGTATTTGGCACATAATGCCTGATACCCAATAGACACTCAACATATATTGTATTCCCTTCTGGTCTTTCCTGGAGCTGAAAAGATAACACCAAAACCTTAGCCTGCTTATTGGTAAAACCAAGAATTCAGATATAAAAAGAAAGGTAAGGTTTCTACAGAGCACTGGTTCCAAATTTCTATCTGCTATTGTATTTGCAAGCTGCATACTAATGTACATTAATAATTTCAGGGAGAATTCATATTTTTCTTTTTCTTTTCTTTCTTTTTTTTTTTTTAGTACTAGGGATTGAACTCGAACACTGAGCCACATCCCCAGCCCTATTTTGTGTTTTATTTAGAGACAGGGTCTCACCAAGTTGCTTAGTGCCTCGCCGTTGCTGAGGCTGGCTTTGAACTCGCATTCCTCCTGTCTCAGCCTCCCAAAGTGCTGGGATTACAGGTGTGCACCACCACGCCTGGCTAAGAATTCATATTTTTCTGAAAGAAGAGAACATTCCTAGCACATTCAAAGGTGATCTCTCAACAAATCATGGCGATGTTTCCTCCCTTAATTATGTGTGCTTATTTTTAAATTGAGTTAATGGATTCACAATTATATCTTCAATTTTGCTCTTCCATTTTTTACAAAAGCTCCTCTTTGACCTATAACCATTCAGATCAGTAAGAAGAGAGTGTAGTTTGCTTAAGACAATGTCAAATCTAGCAAGAAGGAAACCAAAATTGGTAAGAGCTACCAATCATTTCTGTGGGGAGAGAAGGTCGAGGACCAAGAGAGATCTGAACCATGGTCCTTCTTCTAGGTCACTGAGCAAGGGACAGAAAGATCATTTATTTCCATGAATCAGTTCTCAAGGTGCTAACAAAATGAGATGTGGTAATGGGAGACAAGCAAGTGGACTAACTCCTTTACATCTAAGATCTACTCTCAGAATATAACATCTGTTTCTGCAGTTTCAAAATGCTCAGCAACTATTAGACATCCAGATGGGACTACTGCAATGTAGATTCTTTGTTTTAATTATTTTTTAGTTGTTGATGGACCTCTATTTTATTCATTTATTTATATGTGGTGCTGAGGATCAAACCCAGTGCCTCACGCATGCAAGGCAAATGCTCTACCACTGAGCCACAACCCTAGCCCCACAATGTGGATTCTTCCAGTTCACTCAAGAACATTAACTTTTTTTAGTGAGTTAAAATTGTGACCCCCCAAAGATAGGTCCACCTACCACCTCAGAATGGAATCATATTTAGAATCAGGATCTTTGCAGATGTAGTTAAAGTAAGGATCTCATATAAGAATCCAGGCCAGGTGATCCCTGGCATAACATCATTGTGGATTAGGGTGGGCTCTGACCCTAATGACAACTGTCCTTCTCTAAGAGAGAAGAAAGAGACCCTGAGAGAAGGTAGCCATATGGGACAGAAGCTGATATTAGAGCTATATATCTTCACACCAAGCAACACCAAGGATTGCCAGAAGCCACCAGAATCTAGGGAAAGGAAGAGTGGATTCTTCCCCAGAGCTTCCAGAGGACACCAACCTGTCAACACCTAGATTTGAGATGCCTGTAATCCCAGCTGCTTGGGAAGCTGAGGCAGGCAGATCACAAATTTGAAGCCAGCCTGGGCAATTTAGCAAGGCCCTAAGCAATTTAGCAAGACTCTGGCTCAAAATTTTAAAAAGGTGGGGGAGTGGGGGCTGGGGATGTGTGGGTCAGAGGTTAAGGGCCCCTGAGTTCAATCCCTGGTACCAAAAAAAAAAAAAAAAAAAAAAAGACTTCAGTCTTGTAGGACTCTCTAAGGATACATTTCCATTGTTTTAAGCCACCAAGTTTATGGCTATTTGTGACAGTAGCTCCAGGAAACAAATATGCTTGCCTTCACAAGAAACAAGATGATGAACCCCGATGATAAGGAATGAGACTGTGATAATCATGCGTGGATATCAGCATGGCTGGATTAAGAAATGCCTAGAAAATTGGTAAAACTCATTTCTGGGTGTGTCTGTGAGGGTGTTTCAGAGAAGATGGGCATATGAGTCAGACAACTCAGTGGGGAAGACCCATCCTGATTGTGGGCAGCACTGACCAGTAGTCTGGGGGACCAGATAGAACTAAACAGTGGAAACAGGTGAATGATCCTACATGCACTTAGTTATTCTTGATTGAGTACATTTTTCTGGGGCGGCTGCTGCCCAGGAACATCAGACCCTAGTTCCTAAGCCTTTGAACATGCAATAGTGACTCTCCCAAGAGCTTCCAGGCCCTTCCAAACAGGACTGTATGGTTGTCCTCTATCTTTCCTGAGACTCCTGTTTCTTGGACTGAGCATTTACTTGTTTCCCTGGCTCTTCAATCTACAGTTAGGTGTGATGGGACTATTTAGCTTCTGATCCTGCGAACCAACCTAATAACCCCCCTCATATATATGTATCAATTGTTTCCGTTTCTCTGGAGAATCTTTGCTAATAATATAGGGGTAAATTTTTATTAGCTGTTCTTATTGATACAGAAACTAACACACATACAGATAGCTGTATCTGCCTTTGTGATAAGTCAGTGAACGGGACAGGTCTCCTGATCCCAGCTCGGGGTTCTTCGCTGAGGACTGCGATGTATCTTATGTGGAAAAAGCAGCTCCTGAAAATATTTAAAGCCATATAGTTGCATTAATAAATAGACATTGACTATAAAAGTTCCAGTGAGCCAAGACTTCAGAATTTCATTGCACTGTCTCCAGTGGTTTGGGATTAAGTCATCTATAAATGGAAATGCCATCTCCTACACCCCACATTCCCATGTCATCCAAAGTTTTGGATGTTTATGACCTATCAGACCATAGCTCCAAAAGGCAAGAACTGGGTCTTTTCTTTCCTATTGTATACCACACACTCACATAGGGTTTAACAGTTAACAGTTAAGTGAGAGAGGCCACCCTGTCTAAACCTAGCTTGACAAGGTGTATGGTTGGCCAGATTTGGAGGTTCGCAGTGGAAGGCCACAAGGAAAACTGTGGGAAACTGCACAGGTGGTACCCCAACCTCAGCTTCATCAGGACCTATTTCAGTTGTGGTACATACCGCACCTTCATCCCACAGTGAAATTCTAGCTAATGAATTCCTGAGCCACCTCCCTTTTGTGAGCCCACAAGCCAGGGTGGGGTGATGTGGTGTTCCCAGCCTGATAACCTATAAGTGTACTCGGTTCTACTCTCAGCCAGAAACCACACCAGTGCATGAAGCGAGTGTGACATTGTGGAAAAACATTGAATCCATTCCGGTTTCTCAGCTGAGTGATTTTTAATTCTAAGTACTCTTTTGCTTGTAAGTTTATTTCTTGGAACAAAACTTCCAACTGACAAATCTTGCCAGCAAAGACTTGTATGTATACAGTGGCAGAACTCTGTTTCTGAGATAAAGGTTCCTGGCCATTTCAAAAAAAGAATACCAATTTCCAATGCTATTGTATGAAGGGTTAGGCTCAGGCTGAGGGAACACTGGTACAAAGGTTTCCTAGGACAGATTCCAGGGGAGGAGAGGCAACTCCAACAGGCACAGCCTGTCTAGGTTAGGAAAACCAACCCAGTTGCCCTGCTATAGAGAAGCCAGACAAAAACTTAGCCTGTTCCAGGGGATATTTTCATTAAACCTTAGGGGTCTGCTATCTTCTGAGGGATCAGGAAGTTCCAGTGGTCAAAAGAATCATGCTAAAAACTCCAGGACTTGGATTTAAAGTCTGCTTAGACAAATGGGAAACTACCACCATTCTAAGCAACAACATAAGTGGTCCAGAAAGTTAGGTGTGTTCTGAGAAGGGGAATAAAGAAATCTGTCTGGGTCAAGGGATATAAGTACCCTGTAGAGGCAAAACATGGCAGCAAAGATCTTCATGAACAGAAAGTTCCTGCCCCACTGCCTAGTCTGTAGAGTCCCACAGCCATTGTGGGCCTTGCCTGTCAAAGGCAGAAATGAATGACAGTGACCCAGGACAGCGTGTCAATCAATCAGCACACCTTTATTCACTGCCTGCAGCATGAGAAGACACGCCTTAGCTTTAGAAGTCTGTAATGACAGGCAGTGTCATCCCCATACCTCCCTTCACATCACCAACTCCCTCCTTTCCAACTATTGAAATTCTACCCACCCTTCAAGGTCATGGCAAAGGCAGTCTCATTTGTGAAGCTGCTTTTGATTCCGTCTCCAGCCCCATCTTCACAAATACGATTGTTCCTCTCTTTGAGCCTCTCATGGCACTTAGTTTTTGCCTCTCTGATGATACATCACAATCTTCTTTGAAGAAGTTATTGTCAAGAGTCAAATTCCCAACCAGGTTGTAAACTCCGTGAAAGCATCGCTGTGCTCATTGGGATAGCCCCTGCAAAGCCCCTGCCTGGCCCTGCATAGGACAGAGATTCAAATGCATTTAGTGGTAAGTGCATGTATATTAATAGTGGGAGCTTGGGGATAATGAAGAGAAATGTTCAAGAGTAATTCTTGCCCTCCTAAAGTATTTTTTAAAGGAGAAACACATACATACACACACACACACACACACCTAAAAAGACAAATCAGTAATAGAGAAGTTACAAATACAACAGTCTTTTAGGCCTCCAAAACTAAAATCAAAGTTTTGCTGCTACCAGAATATTTTGTGTGCTTATATTGTGGGCTAAACTTCCAAGCCATAATATTTTTGAAGAAGAAGCATAAGTAATGGGCCAAGAGTTGTAAAGCTTGAGTCTGGTGCTGGGTTTTGCCACTAGGACCCAAGTTCCTATGAAGTTGGGGCATTTAATAATCTCTATGGTTTTATAATTTTGTGATCTTATGAAAACATTTCATTCATTTCACATCCTCTAAATGAAGATGATATTTAAATAATTATCATTTTACTTTTTCTTCTGAGAATTTTCTCATCAGTTTTTCATTGTCCTAATTAGGATATTAAATCTTTATTTTGTATCTCAAAAAGAAATATTAGCCTAGAAGATTTTTTTAAAAATAGATTTAGGAAAATACCTTACCAGAGAAAAACTTAAATAAAACAAATTCCTTTAGTAGTTTAATATCTTAGCCTCTGGGCAGGGAGGGGGGTGGATAATAAAACCATGTGTACCAATAGTGGGTCAATAATTTTCCCCATTCTTACTAGAGCAGAATTAATATTATAACCCAATAAGCATAATAAAAGGAATATAGTTAACACTAACATAATAGTTTTATGTTTATTACAGTTGTTTGAATCATGATATCATATTTTATGTCATTACCCAACATTTATTTTTGATTCAAGTTCTTTGCTAAAGTTTAAGATTAATGGCTTCATTTTCACTTCCAAACAAAGTTCTGGGAAGTAATGCAAGAATATCACCTAAGCAATGATGGTCAACAATTTCTGACTTTAAAATTAGTAATATGTCAAACCCACATAAATAGTCATCCAATCCTTAACAAAGGTGACAAACGTATACATTAAAGAAAACACAGCCTTTTCAACAAATAGTGCTGGAAAATTGATTATCCATATGTAGAATAATGAGACTAGGTCCTTATCTCTTACTCTGCACAAAAGTAAACTCAAAATGGAGCAAGAACCTAGAATTTAGACCAGAAACTATGCAACTCCTAGAAGAAAACATAGAGTCAACACTCTAACCCACAGTTTCAGGCAACAACTTTCTCAGAAGAATCCCTAAAGCTCAGGATATCATGTCAAGAGTTAATTAATGGGGGTGGCATCAACTTAAAAAGCTTCTGCACAGCCAAGGAAACAATTAGGAATGTGGAGAGAACCTACAGAATGGGAGGAAATCATAAAGAACTTTAAAGCTTTAACATAAAAAACATAAATAATCTAATCAATAAATGGGCAAATTATCTAAACAGACACTTCTCAAAAGAAGAAATATAAATGGCCAACAAATATAGGAAAAAATGTTCAACATCTTTAGTAATCAGCAAAATGCAAATCAAAACTACTGAGATTTTCTCTCACTCCAGTTAGAATGGCAGCCATGAAAAATATAAGCAGTAATAAATGCTGGAGAGGATGTGGGAAAAAAAGAAACACTTTCATACTGTTGGTAGAATTGTAAATTAGCACAACCTCTATGGAAATCAGTATGGAGGTTCCTCAAAAGACTAGGAAGGTAATCACCATATGACCCAGCTAAAATATTAAGGTCAGCACAGTAGAGTGATACAGGCATACCCATGTTTGTAGCAGCACAATTTACAATAGTCAAACTGAAACCAGCTTACGAGTCCAACAGTGGATGAATGGATAAAGACAATATGATATATATACACAATGGAGTTTTATTCAATCATAAAGATGAATGAAGGTATGTCATTTGCAGGGAAATGGATAGAACTCCAGAACATTACATTAAGCAAAATCAGTCAAACTCAGGAAGTTAAGGGTCATATTTTTTTCTTATATGTGGAAGCTCAAGAGGACAAAGGGAAAGAAATGTGGGGAAAGTCTCATGAAAATCAAAGGGAAAGCAGTAGAATGGAGGAAAGGGACCAGGGAGAGAGGGGACGAGAGGGAAAGGAGAAATATTGGGGAGTGATACTGGCCAAATTACATTGTCATGTTGTATGCATGTATGAATATGTAACTATGAATTCCACCATTATGTATAATTATAATGCACTGATAAAAACATAGAAAAAATAAAATAAATAAAATTATTCATTTTGATGACTATTACAGTGGCTCACGCCTGTAATCCCAGCTCTTTGGGAGGCTGAGAGAAGAGAATTGCGAGTTCAAAGCCAGCCTCAGCAACAGCGAGGCGCTAAGCAACTCAGTGAGACCCTGTCTTTAAATAAAACACAAAATAGGTCTGGGGATGTGGCTCAGTGGTCAAGTACCTCTGAGTTCAATCCATGGTACAAAAAAAAAAAAATTAGTCATTTGTATTTCTTAAGTCCCAGGAAGGAGAGAAAGAAGGGGATTGGTAAGGGCAGAAGATCTACCATGTCCCAGTGATCCATCATCTGCAAATTTTTCTTAAAGGCATGGTTTGTAATCATGGAATTTCACTTGAGAATAGAAAAAAAGAAGAAAAGAGATGTTTCATTGACAACTAATCCTGTGTGTATAAAACACTGGGGACAACATGTCATATTCTTGCAGAAGAATTATTTCCTGTGTTTTGCCCATTGTGTGTGTGTTGGGGGCTGGAAGGGAGATTATGAATGAGGAACATTTCATTTACAATGTGAATTATTATTGAAAAACATGAGTCAATGTTGTGTTAGTCAGTTTTTCATTACTGTTATGAAATTCCTGAGATAATCAACCTAAAAAGAAGAATGGTTTATTTTGGTTCAAGTTATTGGAAATTTTAGTCCATTGTCAGTTTATTTCATTGCTCTTAGGCCCTGATGAAACAGCACATCATGGTAGAAGCCCATAGCAGAGAAAGCCCATTTACCTCATGGCCAAGAATGAAAAAGAAAGAGAAAGTGGAAGAGACTGGTGTTCCACAGTCCTCTTCAAGGGAAAATCCCATTGCTTGAAGACCTCTCACTAGGTCCCACCTCTGCTTCCTCAATAGCCCCAGAGGCTGAGGACAATGCCTTTAACACAGAGACCTATGGGAGACACTTATACAAACCATAGTGAATATAAGTGCTATCATCCAAGATTCACATTCATGAAAATCTGTTCACCAACCTATGAAAATATCTGGGCATATTTTCTTCACAGTGGTGAGGAAAAGCCCCCTATTGTGAAGCCAAACATGATTCACTCAGAGCCTGAGTTTTATGATTCCAAATGCAGTCATTTTCCAGAATATTCCTCTTCTCACCTCGCCAGAGGGTATTACAGGGACAAGAGGTCTGTCTGCAGGCTTCTCAGGGTGGCAGCTGCCTGGGTGAAGAGGTAGGCTCTTTAGGATCATGTCACTCATAGACACAAGTTTTCTTTGGGTTCAGAAAAATGAGAAACAATTAAATGGATGGCTCCTTGCTCTTGAAAATATATTATCCTAAGACTATCACCAAGAGTTTGAAAGGACATGAGCTTGATGAATTATAGATGAAATACAGATCATGTGTCCCAATAGATAATTCTTCTCCTTGCAGATCCATTGAGAGCAACTGCAAATTGGTGAGACCTGAAACACCCTAGTGCCCGGAGCCATCCTCAGTGCCTCCGGCTCACCCTGTTTCCCAGAGAACAGTGAGAGATTCTTGGCAGTTCTTACGATGCCTGAATACTCCATGATTCGCAACACACAAGAATTGTAGCTTGATAAAGATGCAGGATAGTAATCGGACTCCTCTGTGTGTGTCTACATAACTCAGCTTCCAGTATCAACTGCAGATGTCATTGAACATTCTCTGGAGTCTCTTTTCAAACCAATTCTTATTTTCCTAAGATTAAGAGCAGACATGCAAATAAATGGGACATGATGAAATTGTGACTATATTGATAAAGAATTTGTGACTATGAAGCTGTTGATGGTCTTGAGCCACACCATAATCTTTGCATTCTGGAGCACTGACTCTCCTTGATTCCATGACAATTTGCAATCCTTGGCTCTTTCACTAAGACTTTTTTCTGTAGACTAGGTAGAAAAAAAATCAAAGTATATTACCAAGGCTAATTTATTTCTTCTCTCCAAATGCTCAATTTCCTACTTCGCAATAACTGATTCCTCTCTGACTTGCAGAAGTTGATTCCTCAGAGAAATTCATTCTCAAGCTCAAAGCCAGCCAAGCACATTTCCTGGGAGGTCTCTTCCTTACTCGATAGAGTACGTTCTCATCTTCCTGAGTCCACACTTGCTTGTAAAGTCTTTCTGATCATTTACTTAAAATTATATTTAAAGCCAACTTGAAAGACGTGTTTTTTTCAATTCCACTTCCTGTGGTTTGAAAAACCTGACAGTTCCTGACCATTTGAATGTTATCTTTCCACTTTGGGAGCCACATAGTAGAATTATATTCCTTAGCCAAACAAATGAACTACAGAGGATCCATTATGTTGGCGCTTCAAAACAGGAAACTGGGGTTAGTGATGGCGAATGGCTTGTTTTTGCATAATGAGGAGTGCTTCGGCCTGCAAATACCACTTTGTGGGTTAAAGGCTAGACCTTGGAAAGCAGGGTCCACCAGGGTCTTCTCCTTCCAACCGTGAAGTCTTTGTTGGCTTGGACAGCCCCACCCTCGACCCTTCCCAGAAGACAGGCCTGGCTTCCACATCTGGCACAGGTCCTACTTACAGCAGAATTGCTCTCTTCTTCCTGCGCCCTGAGAATTGACATAACTAGGGAGAAAGTTTCCAAACACTCTTCCCTTATCCACTCTCCCATGTACCTCCAGAGAAAGTTTGCCTCCGGCCTTACGTAGGTGGCCCTGACCACAGAGGGAAAGCTCACTCAGTGTCCTTTTATGAACACCACAAAATGAGGAAGAGAGTGTGTCCAGAGGACCCAGATGTGAATAATCAGATAACGGAGAAGAGACAGAATGGCACTTGCCATTTCCCCCACAGCCCCACGTCCTGGGCTGGACATGGCTACTACTTCCCTTTGTGACTTTGGCTCCAATGACTACAAAGAGCCTTCCAAAAGGCCACAGGGAGGTCTACATTTGAAAAACCAATCATTTCTCCTACTGTTGAGAAGTGAGCCAGAGCAACCTAACCTTGGCTTCACCTTAGTAATGAGGACTTGGCTTGCAGCGGCTGGAAGAATAAACTCCAGATAGACCTCTGGGGAGCCCTGTGCCGGCTCATTTATGAAGCTTTAAAACAATTGCAAGTCTTCAGAAAGGGCCTTCAGGGGCCACCCACACCGGACATGAATCATTTGCGTGTGCATCATGTACATCCCACCAACAGTGCCACCCACGGGCTTCAGTGAGCACCCAGGGGCTTTCAAAGATGGGAGGAAAACCTCAGCCTTGGAAAGAAGGCCCTACGTGGGGCCAGATTCATCTGCTCATTGGGGGGTGCGTATCTTTTAGGCCAAGAAGTCAGAGTTGGACTTCCTTTGAAATCCCTCCTGTTGACCAACCCAGAATTAGTTAAACTAGTAAGTACTTGGTTTCCTAATCTCCTACACCAGATTTCTTAATCGAAGACCAAGGAGTGTGGAGAGCAACAGAATTATTACAAAGGGTGCTAGAACCGTGTTTACATGTGAATTTTTCCAAAGGCTATGAGGAATACAACTTTATAATATGGCACATGTACACACTTTTATTTTTACTTTTTAAAGGAGTCTACAGGTTCAAAAAATTGGGATCCACAAGCTCAAAAGTCACCAAGAGAAATCAGAAGCCCTCTTTTCCCTAAGCAACTGAGCTGAATAGTACTGGGGTGTCCAACACCCCACCAAGTCTAAGGTGCCCTTGTGCCCACACAGACATACATTACTTACATTTGTTTTTTAAAAATCAGGCAGGAAGATACTTTTTGAAATTCAAAAAGTTCACTGAAATTCCAGAAATGCAGACCTAAGTGATGGACTCAACTGATTTACTCCATGTTCCTTCCCACCTGAAGAATGTTAAGATAAGCTTAATTTGATTGTAAGGAGACTTGCATGCCCAGCCAACATAATTTTGAAAACAGATTTGCTTTCAATACTGGAAAATAAGCTTTAGTCTATCAGGTTTAAAAAAAATGTTTCTGTGTATTAATAATAAAGAGCACAGTGCCCAGCACAGTTCTTAGTGTGGCTATAAAAGAATTTAATTATCTCCTATTGTGTCAAGCTGTGGATTAACTTCAATTGTCACCCGCTCCCAGGATGCAAGAGTCAGGGTTTGAACTCCTGAGAAAAATAAATGCTAAATCCTACACTACCACTGCATGAGGAACCTGATTGTCCCCGTTGCATAGCAACCATTCCTAGGAGGGGAAGATCCTATTTGGGGCAAAATGAAGTGCCTGGAAAGTTTAACAACACTGAGACTAGCTTATGTAAAAACTATGTGAATATTTTAAATGCTTAATATCTGATCAAAACCAGATTCCATAAGATTAACTGTAAGGCTTAGGCAGGTCATAGCCATTAGACTTCATAATGATTTTTGGAGAAAACAGATTCAGGCAAAACTTGATAGGGGTGAACATTTTAATTAATCGCATCAGCTGCCAGGTCCCCATTTAGGATGTCCATGTGGCCCAGGTAGGCTAATTGTGAAGCCCTTGTTCCTCCTGGTGTCACATCAGCTTGTGTCTTAAAGGCATCGTGCCGTGTAAGAGTAGAGCACCACAAATTGGGAACTAGTGGCAAGAATTGCACCGTGGGAAGAACTGACAGAGAAGGTTTCAGTGGTGATCCATTTGGATACTACAGGAAGTCACCATTCACCAAGACCAGGGTCTTCATCCTGGGCCACTGCAGAGAGTCTCTTAGACTTAAAAGGAACTTATTTCCAAAACAAAATAAGATTTATAAGGAAAGGAATTTTGGAGGAAGTCTCCCCCAAGCTTTGGACTTCACCCTGACTATATACCACATTCTCAGAAGGCAAACCAACTTCCTAGATGGGATTCCCCAAAGGCTCTGGCAAGGAGGTAATGAATTTGCCTAGATGGTGTGTCACATGGAAACTGTGGGACTGATTTTTGAATGCAGTGGGTTTGTATATGCTTCTGAAAGCACCTTCCTGCAAATCATTTGCTCCTGGGATAACGCTGTGAGGTGGGGAAGCCCCAAAGCCTGTTTGTTATAAAAGGAAATGATCCCACTATTATAGCCTGTTGGCCAGTTGTACCTCTCCTCTCCCTAAGGATGATATCAAACAAGGGAAAAAGAAAACAGAGATGTGTGGGAAGGTAGGCATGATGACACAAAGGAAAACCAAATGTGTTCACTAAATATAAAGGGGAAAGGGACTCTCGGGATTTCCCTGTGTCTGCCTCTGTTCTGGAGCTTCCCAAGCTGACCACACTGACGAGTGTTTACAAATCCTTTCCTGCACAGAGACAAGCCCCAGAGGCAAGGCCATGTCTTCAGTAGGTATCCAGTGTTCCCAGGGCCTCACTCTCACCTGGGTACAGTCAGAATGTGGTTAGTGTTCCTCACTGACTGGGGAACCAAGAAAAGAGGTGGAGTGGATTTAATCCAGTAGATTGTTAAAGGGTTTTTTTTTAACCTAGTGTCCATAGGAAATTATTCCAGTTAGGATAAATGCAAAAATCAGAATTTCCTAGCAGATAAAGAAGGTAGAATTTTAGACTGTCCTTGCAGGCTCCTCAATAATCTTTTCAAATGCCAACTATCATCCTAGCTTCAAATGGGCAAAGGTCCACTTTCTCAGAAATGGAATCTAAGGGCTGTGCTTTCTGGCAACCTCTCTCACTCAAGTAAAAAGGAACTCAAGAGGATAGTTGAGGCTACTTCACCAAGCCCCTCCCTGAAATTGCTACTATTGGGACTGGGAGTATTGACCAAGGAGATTCTCAAAAAAAGATCCTCTAACACAAATTCAACCAAAGTTTCTGAGTGGAAAGCTGGGCCATATGGTAAAAGGCATTCTTTTTAATAATTAGCTTTTGTTCTAGTAGCTAAAATGCTAAAGGAGAATTTTTTGTTTATTTTTGACAGAACAGCTCCAAATATGAGTTTTTCCTGAATTCTTGCTATCATACTGATGTCAAGTTTGGTTCCTCATTTGATGCTATGATTCTTAGACTGACAAAATGAGTTTTAAGCATACAGGGGCACTTAACCACTGAGCCACATCCCCACCCCTTTTTTTAGAGAGAGCGTCTTACTGAGTTTCTTAGGGCCTCACTAAATTGCTGAGGCTGGCTTGGAATTTGCAATTCTCCTGCCTCAGCCTCCTGAGCGGCTGGGATTACTGGCATGGGCCACCTCATCTGGCCTCTGAGGGGCTTCTGAATTCATTGCCATGGTAAGCATTCCAGAGAGGCAAACGCAAAGAAAGAGATGCTCTCTGCTACTTCTCAAACCACCCCACCAATCCTGTTATCATACTAACAGCCCTAGAGGATGAAGTTGCTGAACAGCTAAGAGTTTTGCTTATATTTATCATTTCATTGTAAACTCCTTAGTTGAGACATCTCTTTTAGTTTCTTTAGGTACAGAAATTTTTCTATAATAGCTTCAATAGTATCCTTCCATTTATTGCTTCATGGATCTTCCTAATAGCTGTGTTTCTTTCCTATCTACTCAGTCTCATATTGGGTTCACTCTGTCAGTCACTTGTCCCTTTCATGGTAATTATGGAGTGACTGAGAGATGAGATCCCTGCTCCATAGAACTGATGTTCTAGTAGAGGGCAGTGATCAAACCATAAAGTAAAAATTATTATCAGGCATTGACCACAACATGAAAAAAAGTAATTTAACTGACCCTAGGACAGGGAGCATGTATTCCCTTAGGTGAAACTATAAGATGTAGAGCAAAAACCCAACCCAGGCTCTGGTCTGAGTAGGACACTGAATGTCAGTCCTGTGATGCCCTACAGGTGGGGAACAGCATATACTCCGATTAGAGTTTCACCCCTGATCTTCAGAGCTGCTCCATGCTCAGATGTCTTCCAGTGCTCCAAATTATTTAAACATGAGGAATCTACTTTCATAAAATGAGGGCTGGGAAACTCACCATGGGAAGTTTCGGGATGGAAACCCCAGAAGAGAAGAGTTGGATCCTCCCAGTCTCTCTGTGCTGAGCCATCTTCACCAGCATCCCTCTCTTTCTTGGGCTCTGGCCATGCTGTTTATTTCACATGGCCTCAGGCAGAGGCTGGCTTTCTTCTCTGCCTTTACCACAGTGTTTACAGCAGCCAATCAGAAGAGGGCAAGAAGGCAAGAGTGCATAAAATCACTGCTCTGCCCTGGGATGGCCTGTTTTAAGCCAAGATCCACACTGCAGTAGAGCAAGTGTGGATCACTGGTGGTGATACCACCAGTCTTGGTATTCCAACATGTATGAATCCTCAAGAGACAAATCTCATCATTCACTGTTTGTATACATGTTCACTAGGTAGGTGTGCAGACAGAGGAGAGTGGCATGTGTTCTTCACCACTAATGCACTAATAACATGAAATAGGAAAAAAAAAAAAAAGACCCCAAAGAGCCAGCTGCTACTGCTGCTAAAGGAACTGCACCACAACAAAGGAGAGCTAAGAACCAGTACCTATAAACAGAAATTATGTAGCAGAGGGCACAAGCTAAAGTTTTGTTCCTAAATTGGGGAATATGCTAAGGTTTTTTATAAAGACTCTTTGTCCATTTTCTGTTTCTATAGCAGAATACCCGAGACTCAATAATTTTTAAAGAAAAGAGTTTCATTTAGCTCACAGTTCTAGAGATGGAAGTCTATGAGCATAGCACTGGCACTTGCTCAGCCTCTGGTGAGGGACTGCTGCAGTTTCAATTCATGGCAGAAAGCAGAGGGCAAGAGGAATTGTATGCAAGAGAGTTTCTAACAAACCACCCTCGTGGCAACTTAGCTAGTCCCCCAAGAGTGAGAACTCACTCAGTTCCAGGAAATGGCATTAATCCATTCATGAGTGTTCCAACTCCATGTCACAAACATTCCCACTAGGTCCCACCTCCCAACACTACTGCATTGAAGAGTTAAGCATCAAAATGTGTTTTGATAGGGACAAACTATATTCAAATCGTAGAAGAACCTATTGCATGACATTTCATTGTTAATATTTTTGAACACATGTAACTCTAACCTCCCCAGCTGGCCTATAAGCTCATTAAAAACAAAGATTTGTTGTGTATTGTCCTTGAAAGCCAGGCAAAAGGAATTTTATTGTGTGCTAGATAAACATGTTTGCTGAGATACCTCCAGTTATTAAATTGGAGGTAATGCATTCAAAGCTGAGCTCATGGCTGCTGATTGGATGGGGAGTTGGACGGTGTGTGGGTCAGGCAACTGATATGTTAATGCTTTGAGCTTCTTTTGTCCCATTAGGAAGAATGGCTCAGTGGGGAAGGGAAAGAAGATAGGCCACAAACTCTGACTCCTGTTTGCAGGGATGAATCAGAGGAGCATCAAGAAATGAAAATAGGCATGAGACAATCATAAGGCCCATTGCAAATTTGTTCATAAGGTATAATTAGAATAATACAAACCTTTTGTCATATACGGAAACTCAAGTTGTCACAACTTGTTTCCAAGTATTATGAGTTGAATTGTATCTCTGAAATTCACATGTTCAAGTCCTAACCCCTAGGACCTCAGAAAGTGAACTTATTGGGAAATAGGGTTGTTGCACATATACTAGTTAAAATGAGATCATACTTCTGGATGGTGGGCCCCTAATCTGACTGGTGTCCTTATAAAAAGGGGAAATTGGAAGATACGCACAGAGAATACTATCACAGCTTCTTCATGCCAACAATCTCCAGCTATTACTAGGAAAACACCAGAAGATGGGCAAGAGGCATGAAACAGATTGCCTTTCACAACAACCCTAAAGGGGAAATAATCCTACCAGCACCTTGATCTCAGACTTCTAGTCTCCAGAACTGTGAGACAATAAATTTCTGATGTTTAAGCCTTCTAGTTGTTGGTGCTTTGTTATGACAGCTAATACCCCAAGTGTTGAGATTTCAATTGCTCATTACAAAACCCAGACTCACTCTTCTTCCGGGGATGCACACTGGCATATTAACAACATTTTATAATTGAGGGTGTGTGTGTCTGAACATTGAAATTTCAGAAAGCATTATTGCACCTTTGAAAACAACTAAGTAATTTGCCAATTCTTTCCCCCAAAAGTTCAAAGTTAATGCGACCTTAGAGATCACCTCAGATTCTCTCTCATTTCAAAGATGAAGACATTCAAGATCAGAGGTGTGAACTGACTTGTTCAAGGTCAGCTAGACAGAGAAAGAACTGAGAGTTCTGGCTTCTAACTCCCAAGTTGGAGATTTTTTCACTAGATTGCATTTCATCCTGTGGAAAGTTTATGTAGACAGGCAAAACAAATGTGCACCATTCTTGAGATGTGGCTATATACAAAGTGGCAGGAATCCCACCAAGGCCCTGGAGAAGCTATTACATTGTGAAGATTAAAAAGTAAAAGTAGTAAAATACTTTAATATCCCCAGTCCAACACAGTCCAAAGGAGAGTAGAAGAGGCCAAAATCTAATTACGTCTTTGAATCTTTGCTTAATCCAACAGGCTACTTGGCATTCCTGTTCCAACATTTTGGGGGATTCCAATATGAAACTAAACACATTGGGTACATTTCATTTCAGACTTAACAAACCAGTTGTGCCAAACCACACAACTCCACCTCAAGATAATTTTCCCCAGTGGGAGAAAATATAGCAGAGCAACAGCTAACATGTGTACCTTAGTTGAAAACCCCCACACCCCATCCTAGTCTTACGCCACTGCTATCAATGTCTCTGTCTCCTCTTCCTGAACCCTTTCTAGCTCTTTGATTCTACCAGGAAAAGAAAGAAAAGAGCCTTTCATACCAAAACTTAGATGATGGATCAATTGACCTTCAAACAAAATTCAGTTAATTCATGACTTTTTGAATGACCTTGAGTAATAGAGATAGCTGCAGGGCCGGGGATGCTTTTCAAATGGAAAGGTGGAAAAGCAAAAAGGACAGTGTGGTTCACCTTTTCAGTCTGCTGTGATCTGAATGAGCCCCTTCAAATTTTATTTGTTAGATGTAATCTGCAAGGTGGTAGGATTAAGAGATGAGGCTTCAGGGAGGTGATTAGGCCCCAAGGGCTCCACCTTCATGAATGGAATGTATGCCCTTATAAACAGGCCTGAAGGAGCTTGTTGGCCCAGTTGCTTCTCCTCTGTCTGTAAAGGACACATGGAAAGCACCACCTCTGCGGAATGAGTTGTCATCAGATGTTGAATCCATTAGCACCTTGATTCTGAACTTCCCAGCCCCCAGAACAGTGAGCAATGATTCTGTTGTTTATAAAATCCAGTTTAAAGCATTATGTTACAGAAGCCTGAATGCACTAAGATACATCATCAGCACAACCTTGATACGACTCTTACTCTAGAAAGCTTCATTTTAGGTAATACATACCAATGTTTTAGCACTCTGATATTTAATGTACATGGTTCATTATTTGACTGACAAATAATCAACATTACTCATTCTAGAGGCCAATGAGATGCTCAGAAAAATATAAATGCCGTCTTTTTTAAAATATTGTTTTAGTTGTCAATGGACCTTTATTTTATTTATTTATATGTGGTGCTGAGAATCGAACCCAGTGCCTCGCACATGCTAGGCAAGTGCTCTACCACTGAGCCACAACCCCAGCCCATAAATGTTGTCTTGACACAAAAAGAAGGAAGGCTGATTTTAAAAAACACAATAGATTGGAAAAGAACTGAAGGATAGCTTTTAGAAGCTGTTACCGTATTCCATCTATGCAGCATCCACGTGATATATTTTATGATTCAAAATAAATTACATTCAAATGATTATTCAACTATGAGCCAATCACTTTAGATTAAAACTTCATATCAGTATTCTATTAAGAATCACACATTTATTGTTTTGCCTGCTTTTTTTTTCTTTTGAAACAAAATGGGGAAGATTGTCATAAACTGTCACATATTTGAAGTGTACCAGGAAAATCCTACATAACTGTGAAGGTCAACTCATCCAGCTAATAGTTCTGCTTCACAGAGGCCAGAGTGAGGAACGGAATCCTCATGGATTTCCCCCATCATCCCTGGGTCATGGACCAAACCAGTACCTGTCTTGGGGCTGAATACAAAGTACAGTTAGGGAAGCAGATACAACATCACTCAACAAATAGACTCTGAGAATCATTGTCTATATATGAAAGTACAATAGGAAATACATTTTTAAATTAATTTTGGGAAAAGGAAGCTTCCTGTGCCCACCAAACCTGAATGTTCATCATATCCCCATTATTTGAAATTACACCCTTCAAACAAATTGTTTTCCTGGGAAAATGAAGGCAAACAGAGAGATTCCACCTATGGACTGTAGTCTGATAGCTTCTTTGGGCCAGAATCTTAGAACTGGGCTTATATACAAGGATACTTCAAAAAACTCCACTGCCAATTTCTCAACTTCCACATGGACTTTTTCCTAAACTTCCCAAGAGAATGCCTGCATTTTCCTGGTTCTCCTCTTCTCCCCTTTCACAATCATTCCTTCCTCGTTTTACTAAATTAGCTCTTGTCTTTTCCATTCCAGTTATTCCATGCATTGCCCTAATTTGCAAAAATGGGCATCAAATGAAGAATCATTTGAAATGTGTTCCCTAGGAATAAAAGTCATCCATTTTTGCTGGATGTTCTGAATACAACATAGTCCCTTTCCTTCAGAGCCAAAAGATGGTTTTAAAATCTCATGCTAAATCCAGTCTTAGAAACTAATAAATGGGATGGTTATACATTTACATAAAAAGTTATACTAGGGTTCTTTCAATTATGGAAGCTTAATATTAACTCTAATATTTATACTCTTCCTCTTAAAAACTACAATAAAAATCTCAGATTGATGAGTGTGTTCGGAGCCTAGGCCTACGTATTTAATTACCCCATCTGGAAAAGAAAATCTTTTCCCACAACAGTAGGGTTTTGCAAATGCATTAAAAACCACTGGCTGTAAAAAATAATGAATACAACTTCATTTTCTTTTCCTCTACTTTTGGAATTAGAAGAAAATAATATACTCTAAGATTCATTAGGCATACAAGTTCTTTTTAAAATGTATTTGTAGAATGGGGCTTTTTTAATGAGCTTTAGAGAAGGTATTCCTAGGAAGCATCCAATTTATAAAAATTACAAAACTGCTTTTCCCAAGGAACACTCATAGGAGCAGAGCCTATGACTTCCTCCCCACTAAACTGAGTTTCTCAAAGGCAGGCATGGTGCTTTGGCTGTCCATCTCCCAAGTCTAACACAGTGCCTGACACAATAAAGGCATTAATTAGTGTGTGAAGGAAACCAGAAGAGACAAAGAGAAGGAGGGACAGATGTTAGGGACTAAATACAGCTTTTAAATACAGTATTTTGGGAAGAAGAAAGGAGGAAGGTTTTTCCCTCCATTGAGCAAATATTTTTTCCTCTTCCCTCTTTTCTCCTCCTTCTTTTAATACTTGGGCACGTATTTCAGATTTCAATGTTAATGTCAACAGTATATAATGTGATTTTATATAGGATTTGAACCTAAAGACAAATATAACATTAAACTATATTATTGATAGTAAATATTTAATAACATTGAAATAAAATTAAAGTAACTGGGAGTTTTGCTATTGCCACATACTCACCAAGATTGAAGGTAATTCTTCCACATGACTTTACACTGGTCTGTCTACTTGGCGACCCTGGGCTGGTTGGTCACTACATATATGTTGAGTAGTTACTAGGTAACAAGACTGTGCTGAAGGGCAATGGAAATTTTCCTTTCAACTTTTAACAGAACATTCAGGTGTTTGTTCTTGTTATTAGCAAAGCCAAACATACCAAGAACGCCTCTGCATTGTATTCAAAATATTCATCTGAAGTATCTTGGTCTGGCTTCATTTTCACATCTAATTTCCATCCAGAATACTGTGAAATACACTTATAGGTGTATTAATTATTCATATTAATAGGATTCAGTGTGATCTTTTCAGACATGCATACAGTGTGCACTAATCAAATCCAACCACCCTTTACCCTGCTCAAATACCTAGTAATCACTATTCTATTTCAGGTTTGCATTTTTTAGCTTCCATGTATGAGAGAGAACATGCAGTACTTTTCCTTCAGCATCTAGCTTATTTTACTCAACATGATGTCTTCCAGATCCATCCATTTTGCTGCAAATGACAGAATTTCATTCTTCTTTATGGCTGAATAATATCCATTGTGTATACATACCATATTTTCTTTATCCATTCATCCATTGATAGACACCTAGATTGAGTCCACATCTTAATTACTGTAAATAATGCTGCAATAAACATGGGTGGTCAGACATCTTGTTGGTTTGCTAATTTCATTTCCTTTAGATCAAATATATCTTTTTTTTGTTTTAGGAACCACCGTAATGAAAACCCCATTCTTAAGACAGGATGGGATAGTAGGCTTGGAAGGCATGTTACTCTAGTGTTATTCTAAACAATTTCCCCCAGAGCCTTTGGGTTCTATGTATGACCTTCAAATTGATCTACACTGACCTATTACACAGTGTCCAGAGCATTGGAAATCTCACCAGGCTCCCACGGTGCATTTGGCCCTGGGAGGACACTGGTCTTTACCCACAGGCCCTTCATTTCCTCCTGTGGAAAAGGACGGATGTGAGCTAATTACCTGACCTCCTCCCACCCATTCCTGAGATCTGCAGAGGTCCTCCACCCCCCATTCCTTCCAGACAGCTCAAATCCCAAATTAGCTTTGGGAGTCCATGGTTCTACCTCTTCTTTCTCCCATAGAACCATGTTTCTGATGTCCATTTCCAGGACTCTTCAATCTGGATGGAATATCCACAAGAATAAAACAGAGCAGATGCTCAAAGGACTTACAACTTCTCATAGTAATACTACATGAAAGAATAGTTTCCGGTTTTCCAGAAGAACTCTCTTTAATGAGGTGATTAACTGGCATTAGCATAGTAACTGTACTGTTCTTTTTTTTTTTAAGGTTAGATACAAGGGGGGCGGTTCCAAGATGGCGGCCTAGACAGTCCACTCTGCGCTCGGCTCTCAAGGACCAGGGCTGGAAGTGGTGGAGGCACCGTTTTCCAGCCAGCTTCCTGACATCATTCTGCGGCTCAACATCCCATGCAGGAATTTCACTCGTGTATGTGTGAGTACAGGATCACGGGGAGGCAGCGGTACCCAGGAGGCGTGGCTTTGGCACCGGCCGGAGAAACGCAGTTGCAGCCCGGGCCTCGGCCCAGGGCTCCGGCTCTCCGAGACTGAGACTGGAAGTAGCGGGGAGCCAGCTTCCAACCAGTTTTTTGGCAGCTCTCTGTACCTTGCCGCCCCACGCAAGAGTCTCGCTTGTGTGTGTGAGCGCAGGGCCACCGGGAGACAGCAGTAGCCGGGAGGCGTGGCTTCAGCGCCGACCGGTGGAGTGCAGTTGTGGTGGGGGATCTGGCCCAGGGCTTCAGCCCGGATTTTACCCCAGGCGTGCCGGGCCTGCTTCCACACAGGGTGCCTAGCCCCAGTGTCCACCCAACCGCGAGAGACCGCTAGCAGTTGCTTCTGTGGACTGACTGTCTCCTGAGCGGAACCCCAGCTATTGTTCTTTGTGGACCACCTTCTAACACAGCAGAACTTCCTACACACCAGGGGGCGCAGGTGAACACCTGGGAGCAAACCTTGGCCACGGTGGAACAGCGACTCCACCAGCGGCCCAGAGTTTCACCT